>JAODUH010046067.1:0-19777 GCA_027564835.1 Typhlichthys subterraneus
CTAGAAAAAGTACCTGGTACCAGGTACTATCCCAACTTTTGCACAATGGAAAAGCAAAAAAGGCGAGGCGAGTTGAGCTGGTACTATGCAATGGAAAAGCTCCTAAAGCGAGTAGAGGCGAGACGAGCTGGTACCAGCAATGGAAAAGCGCCATAATTCAACCTCCCCTCTGACCTGGGTCGATCCCTTGGCTTTGGCACCAATGTAGACCACCAATGTTGGTTGCCGTACGCAGGATTTGGACAAGAGGAACCTCATTGGTTTACGATCACAGATGTTAAAAAGGGGCCATCGGAGATCATTTTGCAGCCGCACAGAGAAACAGAGGTGTTTTTGTTTCAAACACGAGCAAAACCTCCCGTACCTGAAAGCCCGCCTGAGCGCCCCAGTGCACATGAATACTGTCTCACTCGCCCACCCACAGCTCACACCCAAAATCCTCGCTTCATTTCCCCCAACCCAGCCCACACCGACAAACAAAGCATGTTTGCAGTAGCAATACGGGGGCAACGTCCGCCTTGGGGGGGTAGGGGGTGGTAAACACAGCAGAGTGGGAGAAAATGTTGAACTGTTCCTTTAAACGTCATTGTAGATTTATTATTGGGGATTAACGTAAAGTATGGAGGGGGGAGGGGGGGATTGATTCACAGCAGTAGATGACGGGCGTGTTTGCCTCTGTTTGAACTGTGCTGTGTAGGAGCATATATTCATAGGTAATTTAAATGAATGTCTCTCTCTTCACATGCAGCATTTAAAAACTCCAGAGTCACAAACTGGGAATTAAGTCTAAACGCCACGACCATGCCTCATCGCGTCACTATGGCGACAGCCCTACAAAGTTGCAGACCCACGTCTGGCGGGGTTTTCTGTGACCAGACTATGGTTCACCACACTCACCATTTTTGGAAGCATCTTTGTTCCGTAAATGAGGAGGAATATATCGTCCTGGAAATACAAAGACTGTTGTGTTCAACACATTCAAATGAACAACCTCCGATACTACAATAGGCTGCAGATACCCATATATCCAAAATACCCAAACATATATCTATATACTGTTTGGCTTCTGGCTGGATAGAGAACTGTTCATCTATGTAGGTGCTCAACGGCCAGGTCCAAGTCTATTATGAAATCCTTAATGGACTTGTTATTTTCCCTCCCTCATGCTGAGCAATGAGGTCCATAGTGAAATAGCAGCCAACCTGTAACATAAGGCTTTGTGTACTTACTACCATTGCCACCACCATGACCGTCCCCCGAGTTCATGTCCAGGACAGCAAGCTAACAAGACAGAAAAACACATCGCCAATGAGAAGACGTTTGTGTTAGCAGATCAGTCCGAGGAGCATTAGCAGATTATGCCTGAAAATACACACAATAGGTGTTCAAATAAAGTAAATACAAATCTGTAAACGAGTCAACGCCAAAAACAGGTGGCCAATAGTATCAGTTAGGTTTGACAGGTAAACTGCCTGCTAATAACATTAGCCTAAGAGGCTGAATCACTTCGATCTAGATAGCAACCTGTAATGTAGGCTAATTGACATGAAATGCGTAATGCCACTCAAATTCAAAGTCTGTATTGGGGATTATTTATTTATTTATTTATAAACACACATTGAGAAAGTATTCAAAATGTGGACTGATGTGATTTTATAAAATGAAAATATGTATTTTTATTGAAAATATAAACAACAGCTATAGGCCACTATATTGAACGTGTTCTCTGTGAGACAAAAAGGGCACATTGGCTTGATCCATCCAGTGTTACGTTTCTTGCCTAGTGCCAAACTGGATATTAAACCTTTCCACAACTGTCGCAATGTGCCTTATTTAATATCTTCACGTGTTGTTTATAAAGTAATGGCCGAACAAGTCGCCGGCCAGACACCACTTTATTGGATTACGTTATCGGTGACGCAGAAAAAAAAAAACATTTTAAGCAAAAAGTAAGCCCACTTGACACGCTTCGTGGTACATTTCGCACTGAGATATGTGTCCCATCCGACAGCCAATAACGCCGGTGCCGCATTATTTTTGTCTCGCCAGCCACAGCACCTCAAGCCTCCATTTTATCGGCTACAACAAACGCAGTAACGCTAAAAGTGCTAACGGGTACGTTTGTTTACATACACCGGGGTAGCTGGCGGAACCAAGCAACGCTATATGTAAGACACATACAAGCATATCAAATAAAACATACGGAGATTAACTTCAACAAATATAAAAGTCATTGATAAAAATGTACTCTGCAGAGTTTACATTTTACATAGTTAAATCTGCTCTGGGTTGTCCCATCGCGGTAAAGTATATTTGATCAAATCAAACGCACTCAATGTTAGCTAACAATGGCATATCACATTGGCGTGCTAGGGTAGCTAAGGCAAGCTAGTCTGAAAGGCAACCGCCTGCCCACGAAACGCGAACTACCGTTTTATACAAGTGCTTTAATACAGAGTAACAATCAACGCTTACCTGCTGCTCTAGACCGTGGACATTTTCGACAGCCACATGACTCATAACTATTGAATATGGAGGAAAAATCTTGCCGTTGAGAAAGGGGTCTCTTTGTTTGCCGGGGTTTGATAACGCTACTTCTCCACTACGTATTCCTTTTTCGAGTATTTTAGTCTGATGACAGCTATTCCTGGGACTGGACGTAAATACACAACTATGTCAATGCCAGTTGCGTGTTGTACGTTTTGGTAAATTGTTGTATTATTTAAGCTTGAACCGTGGTAGTGTGTCCAAACTCTGATGCCGTTTAGCTTTACAGCTGGTGCTGTGAGTCAGAAAACTGGAGCACGCTCATTGGCCCACGACTCGTGACTATCGCGATATCACCAGACAAGATTTACGGATTTTATTTTAATTCCATAATAATAAACCGTAAACATAATAAACCGGAATGCTTTTTGATATCGATTATATTGTTCTATTTAATATGGCATCACACAAAAACACATAAGCATATATCTTTGGACTTCATTTCTTCCTTTTTTCTACCTTCTCACTAATATCAAACTGTAAAGGCCATAGCCTAATAGGCCTACTATTCCTGTTATCTAGCACTAGGCTATATAAACCAAAGCCAGCATGCTATACATACATTTACAGTAGGCTATGTTAGTCCAGGTGGTAATCTTACTGTGTGTGTGCACCAAAAGTAGACAATCCCAAAGAAGATGTTCATTTTTTTATTTCGGGGTAAGCGCTAAACCACAAGAACATTTATAGTTTAGTTCCTAACTATATTTAAATGCAAAATTTAACTACAATGGTGTATAAATAAAAGCAAAAGTGCAACTGACACAACCCTCGGCCAGTGGTCTGCAACCTGCTGCTCCTGAGCCACATGCAGCTAGTCCCTCTACAGTGGCTCCCTTTAAACATATAGAACTGAGACCTTGAGTGCACAGTAGCTGGGTATATGCTAGTATTTTCTGTTTTTCAGGTCATCAGAAACTGTCAATTAAGTGCTTAATTTTTATAAAATCTTTGCGTATTTGTTCAACTATAAAACTATGGGCTAGGCTATGCTCTTCAAATAATGTCTGAAATCCTAATAATAGGCCTATGTTGTTGCAGGTATGCTACAATTTTGAAAATATTTAGTCTATTTAATATTCTATAAAATATTTTAAACATTAACATAGCAGCAAAAATGGTATGTAGCCTAAAGATATAGTGTGTGTGTGCGTGTGCGTGTCTGTGCGTGTGCTTGTGTTGGGTTTTGTGTGGCCAAGAGGTTTTTATTTGTTCTGCGATGCTGGTGCTTAGTATGACATCTAGTGGCATATATTATACTATAGTAATTTATAGTAAACACTGTATAACCATATCTGCATGTAGTGATTTCTGTGCAGTTTAGTTGCACATACATAGTTTATTGTAATCTTTAATTTTTAATATAGCATTGTCCTCTTGCTAGTATCCCCAACATCTAGAAAAATGAGAAACATACTTCAAGTAGCCTACGGTGTACGTTTATAAGACATCCTTTATAAGACATACTCATTTGCTGTGTACTTGAAACTGTTGCCACATACTTTCCACAGGAAGTGTAATGGTTATGGTTTCATCTTAGCTGAAAACTGAAAAGTGTGGCTGCACTTCTCTATCCCATATATTCTGTTTGTGGTCTGTGAGACCACAGAGCCAGCAGCACAAAAAATATACTTACAATTTTTTTATCAGCTTGATATTTCATGACTTTTCTTAACTTTATGGTCACTACTCATTTACAATGTTAATGTTTGAAATTGTTTTTCATACACCCCTAAATAATTATTCGCTACTTCTGTTTGTGTGTATCAGAGACCCTAACGAGAATGCTTTAATGCAATACATTAATGTTTATAGTGTTCATTTTCTCTACCTGTTATTTAGTGTATAGTAGTCAAAACTATTTTATTTCAGTCCCCAATAACAACACACACCTACACCACCCACCCACCAATAGACACACACACATGTACCCACTACACACCTATTCTCGATGCGACAATATTGTATAAGTGCTGGGAAGCAGATATGCAAAGCTTTTCATGCAGGTGTTCTAGAGTATTCTAAAGAACACATATCTTTCTCTATTCTATGACAAACACACAATATTTGTATTCGGATAATGTGGTTTTGGGAAACTGGGTGAACACAGTGTTTTAGCAAAAAGAAAAGCGTAGAACAGTGCTTTGTGATCATTTTAAATCTAGTTTGCTTTGGTTTTGAAGATGTTAGCTAGAAATAGGTCTCCTTTTGCTTATCTTACGGAAACATGTTTTCTAGTGATGAAAGTGATGAGGATGTTCTGAAATTGAGGATAATGTGGGGGACCCTGAGTATGAGGTAGCCTCCTCTTATGAGAGTAATTACTTCTAAGTGGACCCCACAATCTATCTCAGTCCCAACCAAAGCACATTGTCCAGCCAGAAGAAGTGAATCAGTGAGCTCTAAAGATGGAAAACTAACCCTTGCTGAAAGACTGGCTCAGCTTAGAATATCTAAATGGCTCCTTGTCCCACCTGATTATGCTGCCAGCTCTGTCACAGACATCAAATATGCTTTTGAGCACTTAATTTCATATCCACTGTAGAACATAATTATTGAGATGACAAACATATATTTAGCTGTTTACAATTGTCCAATTTCAAATTTCATAGGTCTAAACCAGGGGTGGGCAATCCTGGTCCTGGAGGGCATGTTTTAGATCTCTCCCTGCTTCAACACAGCTGATTCATATGAATGGGTCCGTTAGAGGGCTTCTGACAATCCATTCATTTGAATCAGGTGTGTTGGAGCAGGGAGACATCTAAAACTAAGGCTAATAAGCCTAATAAGGCTAATTTCAATGTTGTACTGTGTAGATATTTTATATTTGGCCATTTACAGCCAACATGATATGTTTACCTATTATATAATAAGGTTTTATGGTGATATACCTTTTTTTATTTTTTATTTTTTTATTGCAAACCCAGTTTGTTGTTGAAGGGAAGGTTCAACATGCATGTTATTTTCAGTCTTAGACATTTTAATAAAGCTAATGTGGCTCGGGAAAGGGAGGTTTGTGGTCCCTTGCTGGAGCTGATGCCCCCACGAACTGAATCCGGATAAGTGGATGAAGATGGATGGATGGATGAACATTTTAATATGCTCTATAGAAGCCAAAAATACTTAAGAAAGAACATTTTGAGAATTTGTAAAACAATGCTGTTTTTTTTTTACAAATATGTATTGGAGTCACTGAGACCCCACACAAAGTCAATGTAATGTCAATCTGAACAGAACACGAGGGTTATATAATAACATAATTACTGTGGTAAAAAGAACACCTACAACCCCTTCCATCACGCCCCAGAAGGTGCCCGTCTCATCACAGCATCGCCACAAGATGCCAAGAAGGTAGGAGGAAGAGTACTGGGTTGGGTGGAGTCAGAAAATTGGATCCTTCCTGGATGTAGTAAAGCAAATGGCCTCCTTGCATCCCAATGATCACACGCACCATGGCGATGCTGACAACCGCCATGTAAGCCACAGTCTTCTGATGATGGGCCGCTCTAAGATTGCACTTTCAAATCCTTCTAAGTAACCTACATTAAAATGTAATGTCTAGCGTAATGACCACAGAAATGTAATGTTCGCCAATAGTTGTGTGACTTGTGATTGCAGTTCCACATATTTGTGTGTGTGTGTATGTGTGTGTGTTTAGCCTGTTCTTTACTTACTGTGGTTATATAAATAAATCATGTAGTCTAAAATAGACTATATATTAGACTACATTATATTATTCTAGGTCTGGTTTTCTTATTTGTAACGCTGATAATAAAAATATATAATAATGCAGCCCATCCTCGATGAAAAAAGAATGTCTGTCTTCATTATTAAAAAAAGGGGCACTTGGAAATGGTAGTGCATTTAGATTTGATGTAAATGCATAGCCGGTGCTTGTGGTTTGGGGTCTATTTTTGTTGCAGTGGTCTTTGCAGGACGCCTACTCCTATGTAGCAAATAGCAAAAGCAATCAATAACAAACAATGACCTTGCTTTCTACCTCTATGCATGCCTTAAAAATGTATTTTAAATTAAGTAGACTAAGTAATTTCTTTAGTGAAATGTCAACAATGAAGTGTATCACATTTATTTACTTGTAGGTAGCAATTGATTGAGTGCCTATTGCATAGCCTTCTAAGGCTGTATGTATCACATACGCCTATGTCCTACTATGCATGTGCATACATTGCCTATATATGTGTGGCAGGAACACATTAAAAAAAATCTTAATTTCCAATATAGTGCATAAGCCTACGATGACCGTAAGCATACCTTTTGTATTCTCCATTGTAGGCTACTCTTTATTTTTAATATTTTGCAAGCTCCTATAGTCTACAATTTCAGACAAAAATAAAATAATAAAAACACAGTAAATTAATAACAAGTGGCTAGGAATTAAAATGTAAAGTACAAGCTTTTAGTAAAATAAAGAAATGTAGAATTGTGAATATACAGTATAAGCTATAGGGACACTCACTCTCTCCACATCACAGAGCATAATCTAAGGGTAGAGGTCAGAAGGGGAGCATGTTTACTAAGACCCAAACAGCTAATTCAAAAACAGGGAGGAGCTATGGCCACACGTAACAAGATAAATTATAATCATAAAAAAATATAAAATAAAATAAAACATAAAACAGGAACAGGAAAATAGCAACTGCATCAGTCAGCGAAAGTAGCGAAGACACTTTATAGGTCGGTGTAAAATAGGGTCGGGGCCCTATATAGGCTGTAGGCTACCATAAATCTCACACTTTCTCAAACACACGCATGCATACGGCCACATCCCTACCAAGGAAATTACCTTAAAAATACAAACCTTGGCTACACACTGCTGCTCAGCAGTTGAAGATAAAGTGGATTATGTTTCTAACTTTATTATTGCTCAACTATTGCATCAGTTTGGCCACAGGTAGGCTGATATTCAAATTATCTGCATTATTATTAAATTATTGCTTGTGAAGGGGTTGTTTTGCTATTTTGATAAATTAAGCTACTAAATAATCAACAGTTGCATATTAATCAAGAAAAATGGCAAAAATCACACTGGGAAATGAAACAGACACCAATGGAGATGGATCTCTACTACTGACAAACGTGACTAAAGACAACGCTGGTAAATATACAGTAGAGGTGATGGACACAATCACCGGGAAGTCAGTCCATAATAAAGGGAGAGATCTAAAACATGCAGGGTGCGGCCCTCCAGGACCGGAGTTGAATAGCCCTGACGTAAAGCAAGGAACATGAACAACAGCTCTTTACTGTTACGTTTACATCATTTAACAGACACTTTAATCCAAATTGACTTACTCTTAAGTACTATATCCTGTTCACAAGTAGTTTTTTGTCATGTCGGGTATCAACCCTAGGTTGTTTCTGCTGGGAGTTGACCACCCTTAACATTACACTACCCTGTTCCCCCATTTTATTAATCCTCTCTCCCCTCCTCTCCTTTTCACCCCTCTCCCTCTCCAGGTTGTAGCCATCATGCCACAGTAGGGAAGGACTTCACATTGCCTCTGACGTTCAGTGTGGTGCCCACAACACACAGACTCACTTGGAAATGGAATGATGTAAGCATATTCACCAACAGAAATGGCAGAATCACACTGGGAAAAGTAACAGACACTGATAGAGATGGATCTCTACTACTGACAAACGTGACTAAAGACAACGCTGGCAGTTATACAGTAGAGGTGATGGACACGATCACCAGGAAGTCAGTCCATTATAAAGAGTACACTTTATGTGTGTATGGTGAGTAATAAACAACAATACATTAGTGTGCCCTGTGAGACATTATCAACATATTCTTAACATATACATAATGCAATGTAACCTCTTCTTATCTAATCCAAACAGATAAAGTCCCAGTGCCTACAGTCACAATGAAGTGCACATCCGAAGATGTCACGTTCACTTGTAACGTTTCAAAGGTGAGAGCAGAAAACAATGCTACCTTGCCTCATTTGGCCGCAGGACTTGCCCAAAGGTGCTCTGGCAGGTGAAACATGAACTCACCAACTGTCTTCCCACTGCCAGGCCGACGGACTAACCTATAAGTGGAACATCGATGGAAAGGAGGAGAAAGAGAAGACAGTAACATTGACCAGGAATAAAGAGTCGTTTAATAAGGATATTAACATCAAGTGCACTGTTTATAACAAAGCCACCTCTAAGACCAGTGAACCACTAAAGGAGCTCTGTCCTGGTTAGTATCTTACAGTATACCTGCATTCAGGGGGTGATCTGCACATAAACAAATATTTGCTAATGGTAGTGTGTTGTTTTATTAGATAAAACATTGTTTCCATTTTATGTAATACAGGATCAGGATTTGTCTGTACCCCTCTGTGTACATGTTAGGAGGATCTACTTTCATTTAGACGATTCCACACATTTGGAGAGAAAATAAAAAACAAACATAGATTAAAGACTGGCTATAGCGTTTAAATCTAACTTTTACACCAATAACAAATTAAACATTTGTTCTATAGGGAACTGCTTGAGTGTGACAAAGTAATGACCTATCCTTCTCTCTGTGCTCTTGTTTCTTCTCCTCCAAACTGACGCATTACCGTTCCTCTAGAAGACAGTGGCTTCTTTGATTGGTTTAATTGGTTTTGGAACATGGATCCCTTGACCAGGGTCGGTGTCATAGCAAGAGCAGCGGGTATGTTTGTGAATTAAAGCTACACTCTGCGATCTGGGTGAGGAGCTGAGAGGAGGGGCTATTTGATGTTTATTTAACCTCTGTGGAGTAATAAGAGAAGGGGCATTTTCCTGTGGATGTATTCATGTTTCCAGTGGACAAATAAGACAGCATACAAGTGCAAACGTGAGGCTCTCTGTTCTGCTTCTGTGAAAAGAAAAGTATTTCTGCAAGGCAATATATACTGTTACTATTGCCAGCCGCCTGAGAGCGCAGATACAGTTTTACCATCGCATCAACTATCACAGTAAAACATGCCAATAAGACATCCATCATAGCTGCTTTATCTTAGCCAGTGTTGGGCAAGTTATTCTGGAATAGTAATATGTTAATATTTACTTATTACGCCTTCAAAAGTAATAATATTACTTTACTTATTACTGGGTTTTAAAAGTAATTAGTTACCTTACTAGTTACATTACTACATTACTTTCACATTCACTACCCTGTCTCGCCCTTTCCGAAAAATGACAACCTGTGTAGCCAGCTAATTTTAGAATTGAATCCTCTTTATTGGAACAATAATGAACCTTAGGGGTCAACAATCAGCCAAAGTGAAAACCTTGCAGCCTCTCAAACCAGATGATTGACAGGCTGGTTCAATTAGCCTACCATAAGTTTCCTAGGACCAGAAATCTCATTATTTTAATCTTTTAATGCAGTAATGCAGCATTACTTGGATTAGTAATAACAATATTATTAATGTTTTGGTTAAAAGTAAATAGTTACACTACTAATAACTGGAAAAAGTAATGACATTACAGTAACTAGTTACTAGTAACTACTAGTTACTGCCCAACACTGACCTTCGGCAACTACATTCTCTTCATTTGGATTTTGATGACCCTTATGAACAGTTTCAAAGACTGGGAGCATTGCTGGACTGCCACCCTGCTTTGCTAATCTTCCAATACATATATTGTATTAAAATATATTTTTGACTGGGTTAATCAACAACAGAGAATAACCTATTGTTGGAATTATCCACATCCTTGTTTCTGGTATTTGTCATTATTCATGCTTATGTGCTTCATTTTGAGTATGGGAGAATGTAAATAAACGTGTTTCTGTTGTTCTCAGGCCTGCTACTTTTGCTGATCATTGCCGTCAGCTATTGTGTCCATGGAAAATGTGAAGAATTTGTAAAACAATGCTGTTGTTTTTTTAAACAAATATGTATTGGGGTCACTGAGACCCCAAACAAAGTTAATGTAAAGTCAATCTGAACATAACATGAGGGTTATATATATTAACATAATTCCTGTGGTAAAATTACCACCTACAACCCCTTCCATCGCGCCCCAGAAGGTGCCCGTCTCATCACAGCATCGCCACAAGATGCCAAGGAGGTAGGAGGAAGAGTGTATAATAATGCAGCCCATCCTCTATGAAAACATTATGTCTTTCTTAATTAACAAAAAGGGGCACTTGGAAATGGTAGTGCATTTAGATTTGATGTAAATGCATAGCCGGTGCTTGTGGTTTGGGGTCTATTTTTGTTGCAGTGGTCTTTGCAGGACGCCTACTCCTATGTAGCAAATAGCAAAAGCAATCAATAACAAACAATGACCTTGCTTTCTACCTCTATGCATGCCTTAAATATGTATTTTAAATTAAGTAGACTAAGTCATTTCTTTAGTGAAATGTTAACAATAAAATGTACCACATTTATTTACTTGTAGGTAGCAAATGACTGAGTGCCTATTTGCATAAACTTCTAAGGCTGTATATATCACATACGCCTATGTCCTACTATGCATGTGCATGCATTGCCTATACTGTACTCTTTATTTTTAATATTTTGCAAGCTCCTATAGTCTACAATTTCAGACAAAAATAAAATAACGCAATGTAAATGAATAACAAGTGGCTAGGAATGAAAATGTAAAGTACAAGCTTTTGGTAAAATAAAGAAAGGTAGAATTGTGAATATACAGTATAAGCTATAGACTTTGACACTGACTCTCTCCACATCACAGAGCATAATCTCAAGGGGAGAGGTCAGAAGGGGAGCATGTTTACTAAGACCCAAACAGCTAATTCAAAAACAAGGAGGAGCTATGGGCACACACGTAACAGGATAAAATATATTATAATAATAATAAATATAATAAAACATACAGTAACCAACTAGGGACAGCTTAACAGTGTTCCATGATGTACTCCTGTGCTTCCGTGTGTGTGTATCAAACAGAACAGCATGCAAGTTTTTTTGCAATTCTTTGGACAGTAAAATAACTGCATCATTCTAAAAAGCAGCGAAGACACTTCATAGGTCGGTGTAAAATAAGGACGGGGGCTCTATATAGGCTGTAGGCTACAATAAATCTCACACTCTCTCAAACACATGCATGCATACGGCCACATCCCTACCAAGGAAATTACCTTAAAAATACAAAACCTTGGCTACACACTGCTGCTCAGCAGTTGAAGATGAAGGGGATTATGTTTCTAACTTTATTATTGCTCAACTATTGCGTCAGTGTGGCCACAGGTAGGCTGATATTCAAATTATCTGCATTATTATTAAATTATTGCTTGTGAAGAGGTTGTTTTGCTATTCTGCTAAATTAGGCTACTAAATAATCAACAAAACTGTGTTTGAAGCTCTAAATTACTGCAGGCTGCATTTAGGAGAACTTACATAATAGTATTGCTATTCACGAGAAGTGGCACATAAAGTTGCAGATGCTAATATACGGTGGTGTTTGTGTGTGTCTCTAGATTTCTATATTCATGTTCAAACCAAAATGTATTACCAGATAATTAATTAATTTATATATTTGTGAAACAAACATACATTTTCCTAGTAAAAAGAAAATATGTAGATCTAGAAATAGAAATATGTTCTAGTTTTCTTTAACATCCTGTGGTTTTTACAATTCATATGCTGCTGTAAAGCTCTCTCACAGTTGCAAAGAAGGATGTCTGCAATGCCTATACTGTATAACAGTGTGTGTACAGCAACCACACTCACACAAAAACCATAAGATCATGCGTGATAAAGAACACCTTTGTTCATTTGTTACATGACAAAACATTTATATATCTACTATTTTGGAAACTTTAATTAATAAAACTAGTGATTGATGAAAAATTATAATTTACAGATTGGCAAATTAATATGATCAGTGTTATTTGCTAATTAATAATAATAATAATAATCTTTATTTATATAGCACATTTCATACAGAATTGCAGTTCAAAGTGCTTTATAGAGAGGGAATACATGCACAATTGTGATTCCCAAACAAATACAGAAATACAGAGAAACATAAATGGTTAAAGGAATCAGATGAAAAATAAATAAATAAATAAAATAAAATACATTTATCTCAGCAATAAATTGTCTAAATTTTTGTCTAAAATTTTAATGTGCAGTTGGAACAAAATATTTCTAAATTGTCATAATTCCTATTTTTCTTATTATTAATAAAGAAAATGTACTCCTATCAAGTAAAGTTTAATTATTTTGCTTAATTTATTACATTTATTATTAATAATAATAATAATAATAATTATTATTATTATTATTATTATTATTATCTTCTCCAGGTTGTAGCCATTCTGCCACAGTAAGGCAGAACGTCGCATTGCCTCTGACGTTCAAGGTGGTGCCCACAACACACAAACTCACTTGGAAATGGAATGATGTAAGCATATTCATCAATAGAAATGGCAAAATCAAACCCGGAAAAGAAACAGGAGCTATGGCCACACGTAACAAGATAAAATATAATCATAAAAAAATATAAAATAAAATAAAACATAAAACAGGAACAGGAAAATAGCAACTGCATCAGTCAGCGAAAGTAGCGAAGACACTTTATAGGTCGGTGTAAAATAGGGTCGGGGCCCTATATAGGCTGTAGGCTACCATAAATCTCACACTTTCTCAAACACACACGCATGCATACGGCCACATCCCTACCAAGGAAATTACCTTAAAAATACAAAACCTAGGCTACACACTGCTGCTCAGCAGTTGAAGATGCAGTGGATTATGTTTCTAACTTTATTATTGCTCAACTATTGCATCAGTTTGGCAAAAAGGTAGGCTAATATTCAAATTATCTGCATTATTATTAAATTATTGCTTGTGAAGGGGTTGTTTTGCTATTCTGCTAAATTAGGCTACTAAATATTCAACAGTTGCATATTAATCAAGAAAAATGGCAAACATCACTGGGAAATGAAACAGACACTAATGGAGATGGATCTCTACTACTGACAAACTTGACTAAAGACAACGCTGGCAAATATACAGTAGAAGTGATGGACTGAAAACCGGGAAGTCAGTCCATAATAAAGGGAGAGATCTAAAACATGCAGGGTGCGGTCCTCCAGGACCGGAGTTGAATAGCCCTGACGTAAAGCAAGGAACATGAACAACAGCTCTTTACTGTTACAATTACGTCATTTCCATTCAAATCCAAATTGATTTACTCTTAAGTACTATATCCTGTTCAAAAGTAGTTTTTTGTCATGTTGGGTATCAACCCTAGGTTGTTTCTGCTGGGTGTTGACCACCCTTAACATTACACTACCCTGTCCCCCGTTTTAATAATCCTCTCTCCCCTCCTCTCCTTTTCATCCCTCTCCAGGTTGTAGTAATTCTGCCACAGTAGGGAAGGACTTCACATTGCCTCTGAACTTCAGTGTGGTGACCGCAACACACAAATTCACTTGGAAAAGGAATGATGTAAAAATATTCATCAATAGAAATGACAGAATCTCAATGGGAAAAGTAACAGACACCAATAGAAATGGATCTCTAATACTGACAAACGTGGGGAAAGACAACGCTGGCAAATATATAGTAGAGGTGATGGACACGAACACCGGGAAGTTAGTCTATAATAAAGAATACACTTTGTGTGTGTGGGGTGAGTATAAAACAACAGTACATTAGTGTGCCATGTGGGACACTGTCAGACAGTATTTACATATTATAATGTAATATTGTACATACTGTAATGTAACTTGTCCTTATCGAACCCAACCAGACAATGTCCCAAGGCCTGAAGTCAAAACAAATTGCAATTCAGAAGAAGTCACTTTGAGTTGTATTGTTCCAAAGGTGAGAGCCGCCTTGCTTCAGTTGTTTCCATATTCTATTAAATTAAACATTAATGTCCACTCGGGTCAATTGGAAATAAAAGGTGGATTCAGCGATTGTGAGCTGCGGCACATTTTTTGTAAAATTCAGCAAATATCTATCTAGCTGTCTGTTTCACTCTAAAAAAAAGAATATGGTGTAGTTCGGTTACCACACTGCCAACGTGGTGCAGACCGCACAACATTATACCTGCCTCGAGAATACTTGTTCAATGTGGGGGCCGGTTCTATTGAGAAAACACCCAATATGGTATTGAAGAGAGAGGTGGTTTTGTTTTGACAGAGTTCTTAAATCAGCTATCTTTCTCCAGAATCGACTCCACATTTAACGCGGGTTATGGTTTATACAGCTTGAGGAAGTGTGACCGACGACTAGGCCTATATGCTACGCATCAAATCAAGTTAGCCAATAAAGGATAGCGCTTTGTTTGTTTTCATCTTTTATCTTGTAAGAGTCTTTGAAGTGCACATGCACTGCATCTGCATATTTCTAGTAGTCTCGCCAAAAGTAGTCTAAATGACATTGCTGGCTAGGCTACTGGAAGTGGAAAGACATTTTTGATTAAACATGTAGCCTACAGTAGGCAATAGCCTATAGCCTAGTAAACAGACATGCCAGATGTGTGTCTGTGTCTGACACATCCATTTGGGGAGCCATCCATTGAATTTTTTTTAAAAGAGCAGTTGCTTTAAAAAAAAAGATTTGACAGGTGATTGGACAAACCTGTGAACCAGCAACGCCTGTTGTTAAATCCACTCTTGCAGTAGAAAAGTCTGGAGAAGAGTGAAACATATTTTCCAGTGAGAGAAGCCTTCTCTCTTCTAATCCATTCTATTATAACTGATGCTCCACCTACAGTATGTTAAAGATTGTGTAAAGCAGATATAAATTTGTGTTTTGAGTTTGTCACAACACAGAAAAGGGTAATATTAACCACCCAGCCACATTTGAATTAATAAAATATTTGCCAAGTATATAAAATTGCGTTTCAAATGCATGAAAATATAAACAGCATTATCTGTTCTCAAGCGCTGGGGGTGTGTCCGCAGAAGGCGCTGTAACCACACCCAGCTCATGTCCTACTGTAAACTCCATATCGCGGTGTTGTGCCAAAAAGGTATCCTCAGCCGAACATTCATTGGAAAATGTAGACGTGCATTTTATGAGTTGTGTTTTCACTTTAAGTAGATGTATACTGGTGTTTCCAATAGACCTTCTAACAGACCTTTTAGCAAATCACTTTTGGACACCTGCAGATGCCATAAGCTGCTGTTTTTGTCAAGTATATTTAGCCTACAGCTTGTTGGACTGGATTGTTTTTCATTTGGCTATGTGGTGTATATTTTCTTTTGGAAAGAGGATTGAACTAGATAAAGATTAGATTATTTGGATGCTGATTTGAAGGCGAGAATGCCGACTAGGTATGGCATGGTAGACAGGTAGGCTAGGCTAATAAACCAATAGCTTTCAAATAATGCACATCGACTCAACCACATTGTGTGCTTATTTTTGCAATGAAGGCACAGCTATCAGACTGTAGGGTGTTAAAGGACAGTAAGTGATTCAGCTATGGAATTGTAGGCTGTTGAAGGACAGTAAATGTATTAGGTTAATAACTTGCATTCCAGCATAATAAATACTGATCTGATTTGAATGCTCTCTACCCTTTTATATCCTCCTGGTGTTATAGGGAGGGGCATGCAAATTGTGGGACCATCTACGTATATAGTCCCCCGTTTCTGGCCCTCCCAAAAAATATTCAACAGAGAAATTATGAAATAAAATGTAACGTTCTAACTCTACAATATAATACTACATAGTTAACAGTGTTTTCACATGTTTAAAGGAATGTATTTCTAACATATATAAAGTATTTCCAAGTAAATCTCTGTATTTGCTTTATACAATCTTTAACTTAGGCCCTGTCATTGTTTTCTCGAGTGGTTTTCAAGCCGCCTTCGTCACACCTAAACCACACATGTAGCTAACAGCAGACTACGAAGCTGACTGATTTGCTGATGCCACACACTAGGTAACAACTATTTCCAAGCTCTCCAGACTGATTCTCGAGGCAAATTTAACTGAACTATGGGCAGAACCGTGTATCTCCTCAATTCTAACAGAACTTGTCCCTGCTAAAAAATCCTGCATGGCTGGTCACCAGCATAAGGTATGTTTTGCATGCTGGAACCAGCATGGAATTCTGGTTTGATGGTACCCCGGCACCCCATGCTGTTTACTGGTGTACCAGGCCAGCATCCCATGCTGGTTGCTGTTGTGCTAGTATACCAGCTAGACCAGCACTGCCCTAGCACTATCCAGTATGAACCAGCCTGGACCAGCACTACACCAGCACTAACCAGTATGAACCAGCCTGGACCAGCACTACACCAGCACTAGCCAGTATGAACCTGCCTGGACCAGCATGGAATTCATGCTGGTTTATGCTGAATTTTTTTGCAGGGGTCTGCACCCTAGAAGAAAGTAAAGATAAAGTAATAACCTGGTCTGGTGTTGCAGTTCAGGCTACTTCAGCAGATAAAACTAACAAACAACATAGCCTTAAACAACAACCCTATAGGCTAATCCTGTAGTTTCCCACCGCTAGGCCGAGGATCTAAAATTTAAATGGAGCAACATGGGGAAGGACATACCCGAGGAGAGCAGTGAGACTTTAACCAGGCCAATAGCTCAGTTTTTGGGCAGCCATAACAACTTCGCGTGCACCGTGTCCAACCCTGTCACCAGCGAGACCAGCACAGCCGTGACGGAGCTCTGTAACCCAGGTCAGTAATTCTTCACCCCTGTGAGCGCTCAAATACTGGATAGATAGGCTATCAGGTGTTCTCTATAAGCATTTGACTAGTTGGTTCCTCGAAAACGTAGCCTTGTTGAAACCATATTATCTTAATTAGCTAGAACTTTAGGAAAAAACGTACGTCTCTCTAACAACTAACGTCTTTCTGTCTCCCTTGACAGAACGGCCAACCATCCACATGGATAAGGGGCAGACCACGGTGTCCCAGGGTTCCCGCTTTACCATTGAGTGTTCTGTCCCAAACGGGTACCCGACGGGCTATCTCAGGCTCACCCTCAACCGCGATCCCATAGAAAAAGAAAGAAGAGCCATCAATAACTCCGCACAATTTGAAATTACAGCTAGTCCCAGACAAGGAGATTACGTCTGCCTCCATCGCCTGTTCGTTGGGGAAAATGAGAGCTCACCCCTTCGTCTGAATGTCACAAACCCCAAACAATCAGACGGAACACCCCTCAGTGGCCATGGCCATGCACATGTTTCAGTATTCATTCATGTAATTTACGTTTTCATTGTCAGCATTCTGTTCATTTAGGGTTGTGGGGATTTTTTTCCCCAGTTCCCAAAGATACCAACCTTTGAATGCTGAAAGGTGAAACACGCTGAAGCCATGTCTTTTTTTGTTGTTGTTATTGGTCATCAAAACTTAGTTGCTTTTGTTGCATGTTTCTATTTTTCTATTATATATCATATTTCTGTACCCTTCATATTTTTTAAATCTCAATGGAGTTATTTAACTAGAATTATTAAGTAACAGAATTAAGACCTAAAATGTAAGTAATGTGTTGCCATGTGTTGCAACATTGTTGAATCATGTTGTCTGTCTGTTACTGTAAGATTACCAAGAATTTAGCATATTGAACTTGAATACGTGCACCTTAACAATGTGAAACATAACTTTTGTATTTTACACATGTTTTTAGTAGGTGTACATAATAAAATAATATGAATATGAAGTATATGAAACATGACCGATAGTAGCCTACAGATGTTGTTGGTTAGTTTCTGTGGGCATCTGCCAAAAATAACAAACAAGCGTTCGAGCTGCAGCGTCAGCAAGTGACTGTTTCACGTGTTGTAATAAAACACATTAAAACACGATAATGACACACATACTATTGACAACATTAACATTTTAACGGGTGATTTACCGACGTTTGCGGTGTTGTGTTTCGAACAGGCATTGACACAATCGCCTACATTATTATAATTCCTGGCCATGGATCCACATGCCTCGCCTATGTCGCATCTGGAAATATCACCAGTTAAACGAACACAACCGCGGAAGGGGAGCCCTAAAAACCGCTCGCTCGTTCTCTCAAACACATGCGCATGTATACGGCCACATCCATACCAAGGAAAATATCTTAATATTACAAAACCTTGGCTACACACTGCTGTTTAGCAGGTGAAGATGAGGGGGATTATGTTTCTAACTTTATTTCTGCTCAACTATTGGATCAGTGCGGCCACAGGTACTACATGTATATATATTATATGATATTCAAATTCGGTGCATTGTAATTTAATTATTGTATTGTGAAGGGGTTGTTTTGTTATTCTGCTAAATTAGGCAAATAATTTATCCAAAACTATGTTTGACGCTTTGAGTTTATGCAGGCTACATTTAGGAGAACTTACAAAATACAGTGGCATATGAACTGACAGATGCTATATTGTGGTGGTGGTACATTATGTACAATATATTATGTGCGTGTGTGTTAGTGTGTGTATGTGTGTGTGTGTGTCTAGATTTCAATATTTTGGGTCAACCAGAATTAATTACCAGTTAAGAATGAATTCAAAAATGTTTGTGAAACAGAAACCTTAATTATCCTGGTAAAAAGAAACTATACAGATCAAGAAATACTAGAAAGCTGTACTAGTTTTCTTTAACATTCTGTAAATTAATATGCTGCTGTAAAGCTCTCACAGTTACAAAGAATGATTATACTGTATAACGGTGTGTTTACAGCATCACACAATTTTATTGTCTTTAAAAATCTTTGTATGTTGGAAAAAAAATATAGTTGCTAAAATGTCATAATTAATATTTTTGATTATGATTAATAATGAAAATGTACTCCTCTCCAGGTTGTAGCTATTCTGCCACAGTAGGGCAGGATACCACATTGCCACTAACTCTCATTGAGGTCCACACAACACACAGACTCACTTGGAAAAGGAATGAAATTAACATATTCATTAGGAAAGATGACATAATCAGACTGGGAAGCGACAAGGACATCAATAGAGAGGGATCTCTACTACTGACAAACGTGACTAAAGACAACACTGGCAAATATACAGTAGACGTCATTGACACGAACACTGTGAATTTAGTCTATTAAATTTAGTCAGTTTTATACTCACCCCACACACTTTATGTGTGTGGGGTGAGTATAAAACAACAATACATTAGTGTGCCTTGTGAGTAGCGTTGGGTATCGTTTGAATTTAATCGATTCCGGTTCCGATTCTGCTTATCGATTCCCGGTTTCGATTCCATTATTTTTTGGAGAAGAAATACAACATATTTCAAGATGGAAAATGTCCTGACTTTTCATTTAGGCTATAA
>JAODUH010046078.1:0-19775 GCA_027564835.1 Typhlichthys subterraneus
TTTTCATTTGAATTAAGTCCACTCTAAAGCGTGGAATTGTTTGACAATTAAAATGCTATTTGGGATTGCATTTTCATATGAATTTAGTCCTCTATGGACTTCCATATGTGACCTCTGACTGGCATTTAATAATGTATGCCCTTGAAGGATGCACACAAGCACACGCATAAGACAACAAAAACCCTTGATGGCAGCACATTGCTCTAGTCAGGGGATGACTCGCCTCTCACTATATGATAAGGTGAGAACATTACACTGCTGACCACATGCAAACGCAGCCGTTAATGCTTAAGGAAACTAATCACCCCTTTACCTGCAGCAAGCAAGCTTCAGGCTCAAGACGCTATGGTGATAAGAAAACTGTTTTCTTAGTCAAATGCCTTATGCACAATTGTCTACAAGGTGCGTTTACAAATAAATTATATAGAATCATCAAGCATAACTGCCACTATGGTCTTAAATTCACCATGAACTTCTATGAAAATATATAAAGACTGCCAATGCATTTGTTATCTTTATTTGCTGCTGGTGCCAAAAACATAGGGGTTTAAGTTGTTGATGTTGATGAAAAAACAAACAAAAAAAATAATAATGTAATTTAATCTGTACACAATTGTAGCCATCATAAAAAAAAGTTTAAAAAAAAGTAAAAAAAAAAAAAAAAAACATAATATATTATTTGTCCAATCACTGATTGCATAATATTAGAAAATAAATAATCTCTCTTAGATCAGTGGCCAGTTAATTGGTGCAACATATTTGAATATATTTGAAAATGTGTAAATTAATTAATTTGCTGTAATACATTTTTGCATCATGTTAATGTGTTTAAATGAATCTATTCATGAAACAGACAGCTTCATAGCCAGACAAAAACAATTGTACAAGATAACGCTATTTAGCTAATTGCAGGTCAACTAGTGGAGTGAAATGTTAGCATCCCAGAGGACTGCCACACTCTTTTGCCTATTTCCCCAATACTTCCACATATTGACAACCACACCTCTGACTAGCTCTGAACCATGCAGCAAAAAAATATGTGAAGGTAAAATAGTTTTAATTGGGCAGGGCCAGATGCTTTATTAATCTGGCCCTGTTAGTGTTGAGTATCTGGCTTTGAAGTGAGGAATACCTTTGGCCCAAGGTTGTGGAGTCAAAATGTCAGCCCTCATGCAGATACTTGCGCCAAGACAAACAAAACACTAGCCCCACCACATCAATGATGGAACTTCAAATTAATCTTTGCAAGTTTCTTTGCATTGCAAACTCATCATCTGAAGGCACGGTGTGGTTAACTGAATTAGAAATTTCAAAGCAATGATATGGCATCCTTTATCCTCTGCTGCAAAACTGATTTTAAAATCAAAGCAACATAAATTAGGTAACGTCATCACACTAAATAATTCACATTAATATGGCAAAAAAGAGGATTACAGTACTGTGTATTTGCACTGAATTTTAGAGCAAAACTACAAAGTGAGGGAAGGAGATATTTGGCCATATAGTTTTCATTATGCTTCCACTGAAGTGCCTTCCCGTGTTCATACAGGCTATATTGATTATACTCCCATGCAGTACAGTTTAGCTGAACACAGTATGGCTCCCACAGAGATGTTCCTCAGGTTGTAACTGGCACGCTGTTTTGACAAATGGTTCGAATTGTACCCAAAGGAATGTGAGGTTATAAGGTCCAAGAAGGCTCCACTAAATCAAGTAAATCCACATAATCTGACAGAAAATCCAAACCTCTTATAGCCTCACAATATTGAATCTTCCATGCATTCACAAATGTAAGCAAAATATATCTTAAACATGACTCAAGCTACAGCTGTGAACCAAAGCCTGAGCTAGAGGGACTTATTCGTGCTGAAGATTGCTGCGCTGGAGCTCAGACATGATTGTCAAGGCTGATTTACGCGAGCACATTGTACTGGATACAATGTATGAAAGTCTTTCCAGCTCGTCATCAGAAGCAGGTCCGTCAAGGCCTTCTGTTAGAGAGGCTTAACCCCCAGTCACCTCCGACCCCCTCCCCCACTTCCCACTCCGCTCTTACCACTGGGATTAGACCAGGCCACGGCGCCAATCCATAGATGGTTTGTCTGCCCCCTCGGTTAGGGGTGTCACATGTCTAAACCCACAAACACAGCGCCCACCCTCCCTACAACACTGGGAAAGTGTTGGTCCGTTAAAGGTGTTAACACAGTTTACAACTTTTGAAAGGTTAACTTAGCGGTCAAACCAGTATACTGAATTTATCCACTAGTAAGAATCAATTCAAATATACATTAATACTTTAATAGAAACAAAACTATATCCAACTTTGAGGTATATACTGTATACAAACACACAGTGTTTATGTATTTGAGACTAATGAGAACACTTTGTTAGAGTGTAAAAAACATATGACTAAAGAGAATGGTGAGAGTGAGGATGAATATATGCTTAGATGAAGGTAAGGAACATATTGTACAGTCAAATATTGAACAAGCCTCTGTTGCCCTTAAAGACAACAACATAACTTGGTTAATTTAAAGAACAAGTCATATTTTCAGAGTATACAGTACAACTGGCACAGTTGGTGATTACATGCCATTACAATTTCAGCCCCCGTAGCCTTCTGTTTGCCCTGGTCAAACCAGCTCTCAAATGCCACTTCATGGTGGGTTGCAGAGGCCATTAAAAAGCCCAAATTCTGTCGAGGGGGGCTGATTAAAAACAGCTGCTCGACCTGCTACACAGTATCTGATTGTGGTACTACAGACACAAGGTGCAATAAAGGCTACAACAAAGAGGTGCTTTATGAAAATACACCACTTGGATAGGCGTAAAGGGTTTGTTGTGTGAGCTCACATTGCTTGGATGCGATTGGAGGAACGCGACTGGACGAAGCCCTAGCAGCGCACATGCACGGCACATCCCACTGTTCTATACTGTACGCATGGTTCTCAACTCAACTCTGCCCCCTCTGGCCAGTGAACACACTGCACCCTTAAAATTGGAACAGCAACATCATCTAGCTCTCTATTATTATCTTCTCCCTGTGATCATTCTCCCATTTCCTCCCATTTCTTGCTATGCGCTGGCGTTATCTGGCTGACCTTGGATCTGTGGCTGTAGGGAGATAGGAGCCCACAGAGAGTGGCGAACAGCTAAATGTAGCGATTCTTGTAAAACACTCTGAACCAGGCTAGAGTACAGTGTGTATTTGCCACTTGTATGCACAAATGAAGCGTGTTTATATAGCCTAATCTGACTACGCTATAAAAGGTTATCCCTTTTATATAGGCTTGCCCTAAAGCGTGTGGTGAGACCAAACTGTGCGTCACTTGTTGATAAGCCACACTCGACGACGGCACTACTACAGACTCAAGAGGCTCCTATTGCAACTCTAGTCATACTGTCATCGTAATCTGTGGCCGCTCTCTGTGCGTACAACGGATTAGCACAGCTGGGCAGCAGCAGAAACCGCCTGGCTAGTTGGCTGGTGCACACAGCTGTCCCAACACGGGGGGCTTTACCCGCTGACTGTGGAGAGACCAAGATCGTGGGTCTGTCCTGTCACAGCTCATCACACACAGACAGTGACTCATAAGTCGATGGAGGGGATTGGTGCGTGTGTGTGTGCGTGCGTGCATGCGTGTGTGTTTGCATGCGTGTGTGTGATCGGTCAAGCTCTTTAGTAAGTGCTTGTCAAAGCCCCGGAGCAGAGGGTGGTGTGAAGCCTGTCGTCCAGTTATCTCATCTCTCTTGGGTGGGAATTGAGGCCTTTACAGGCCTGATGGAGAGAGGAGGAAATTAAATCACTGGCTTTTGTTATGGGCTTGAGGATCACATGCCTTGGCGGCTTGGAAATGTGCAACAGTGAGTCACTTTGTGTGTGTGTGTGTGTGTGTGTGTGTGTGTGTGTGTGTGTGTGTGTGTTGGACAGGGTCAAATGCTATTCACACACAGCATTATCATCTCCCCAACCTCTGCTTGACCTTGATAAACTCCCCCTACGTTGTAACCAAAATTACCCTTTTCTGTCTCAATTTGTGAATCATGGAGGGGGGGAAGTCGCTGATGTGGATCATCATGTTGGTTCTCACTTGCACGTCTTAGTGAAGAGCCGCATGTGACCACTGGCTCACAGTTTTGAGATAAAAGATATGTTCTATTTAGTAAAGACGTTATTTGTTTCTTTAGAATTATTTACTGTGGTTTAGCTTCCAGACAGATTAGTTAGAATGGCTAGTGACACATCTTTTAAATAAACATGTAGTCTATTAATAAGGGAATGTGCATTATATTACATTATAGTGAATTAATCATGATCTGTCAGTACTGGAAGTTTCGGCAGTGACTATTAATGTAAGGCAGACAGTTGGACAGATCACTTCTTTAATTTCAGAGCTACTTTCTCCAGGATATAGATGATCTACTCTTCCTGGCATAGAAACATGATTTGTTGTCTCTTCAGATAACTTAGTTATAATAGAATAGTTAGTTCGGCAAATTTAGTAATCTAAACAAATGTATATTCAACATTTGAATATAGCATTTAAAAAAGAAATGCAGCAAACAAAAACACATACTGCAAAACTGTGTCCAACATCCTGCATGGCCATGGAATGAACCATGCATACAGCAATAGTTTTCATTAAACAACTGCAAACAATAGATTTATCCTTCAAACGCATGTGAAAATAATCAATACAATATAATGAAATAATCATGTCCTAGTGTCAACATATTAATAACAAACTATTTAGTTGTTTATGGCAGAATAGAAAATAAAGCCACACCCGATGCATGCAACTATTTTGAGATTGAATTGGCCATGTGCAAAACAGATACATTTGTGCAAGGTAAATATACGAGGACAAATCTGCAGGGGCAGAGGCGTCTGCACAACAGAGATATAATATATATCTTAATATATAATCTTAATACTACCAATAGACTATATTTATACTACACGTCTACTACTACTGCATTACAATTACTATTACTACTACTACTACTACTAATAATAATAATAATAATAGCATGGTTATGTTCTGATAATCAATTAAATAGACACATTTGTTAGATTTCAGTTGAAACAGTAAAGGCATTATTTTTTGTAACGGGCTATACTGTAGTTGCCTTTAATAAAACAATCGTCTAGCAGTTTATAAAATACTACAATATATATTCCTTATTAACGGCAAGTTAAACAATGAACCTACATCGCATTCGCACTCGCATATCATATTTTCTCCTGTTTACTGGTAAAACTCAGAGCGCCAACTTGTGCACCGCCTCAGAAGCACCTGATAGACCCCCACCCCCACCTCACACACACATACACACACACGCCCGCGCGTTGTAAAGTTCTCACTATACCGAGCCAACGCCGTGAATTTACGACCTGCGCATCAAGCCTACCTTCAGCCGTTTAGCGAACAACGATGATCGGACACGCTGTATTCCTGCCTTTTCGCTAACTTTTTTCATTTGCAGCTCTGCAGTGGGAAAACGTCGTATTCCCGTTCCATCGCCTGGCAGAAAGCTGCTCGCTTTACTTCTATACGGATCGCTCTCACTGCACTCAAACACGCACCTACACGTAAACCGAGCCCTCCAGCGGTGACATCACGAGTCTCTATGGCAACTTTAACCCCACCCAGTTAGGAGCCCAACTTACCTGTTAAACTACCATGGCCTATCTTAAAAAATACAAAATAAACACTTTCACATGTATGGACAATTTAGTGTATTAATAAACCACTTTAGGCTACTTCATTAATCTAATAGATAAGTATATTACATTACAAAATAGGCTATACACACATTATTAATTGGCTGTGATATGCTAATATTATAACCTTATTGTGCATCTTGCACAATGCACAATTAAAACGTAGGTTATGATTAATGGATCCCTAACTTAGGTGAGTAAATGGAGAAAAGCCCTCCTTGCACACACCATGTTTCGGAGCCCCAATGTCCTCTGTGGGTGTCAAGTCACGCAGTCAACTCTATTGTTTTAGATATGAAGCCAAATCACCCCTTCCTTGCCTTTATTGGCTTCTATGACCCAGTACAAATACACAGATAGGCAGGTGAGACCAGGCTAAAGGTTCAATTGTTCCATTAGAAACCTTCCTTAAACAAATCTGTTAACTACAGTCAGTTGTACATTGGTGCGTTCCCTGTGAAAAGCAACACACAGCACATTCCTCTGTAAAAAATAACACGACGTTGCCAACAGGCTCCTCTGAAGCTGCAGTACGTAATGCAATGGTCCGATTATAGTGATCAGAGCATGGAGGATTTACAACTGCGCTGCATGTGGTCAGCACAGGACTATGGTCTTGTGGTTGCCATGTTTTCTGAAGGCTGCTTGCACAAATCAACATTTTGTAATCTTAGCATTCAGAGGAAGAAAACGTTACAGGCTGATTTATTATAGAGCCCTCCCACTTTACCGTTGGTGAAGTCAGGGGAAATATTTTGGCGATTGAACTCAGTTTTGAGATCATCTTAAGCCCCAACAAGTCTATACACTTGCTGTGTCTGGGGCGTTTACTTTACTTTATATGTAATGTTAAAGTGTAGCTGCACCCTAAATGTGCTTTTGAGCTGTAAACGCAGTAATAGGATTGATCTCGCATGATACACATGGTGCATCATCTGGTGTTAATATTGATTCCCTGTTTTTATAAAAATCTGCATTTTATGTGCTGAATACCTTTCTACATGTCATATCCATCAAAAATCAGCCCAGGACCTGACTGGTTTTCAGCGGTACACTTATGCTCATATGTCATCAAATTAAAATGTTAATGTTATTGGGGGGTGTCTCTTTCAGCCCATCCCATCTCCTCACTCAGCTCCTTGATGCATTTTTTAAAGTTGTAGTGGGTGGAATCAGGCTCAGAGCTGGGGTGCAGGCACAGTGCAGGTTTAATGCATTATTACATATTCCATATAGATTAGTATAGTTATCCCTTTATAGGGAACTCATTGAAATACTTAGAAATTCACAATGTCAACCCTAGAGTGTTATTGGAGGATTTTACAATACATTATTACTGTTGTCACTTTTTTCAAAATGAAACACTTATGCTGCAAATCAAGGTCAACGAAGAGTAAATTATTTACCATTCACATTAAATTACAGTTACGAGACAACACATAACACACACATTTGTTGCATAAAAACAACACAATATTTAAGCTTCACTTAAGCATTGATTTGTTTGCTACTGTAGCTTGCTATATAAAAGTGGAAATGACTAAACACATAAACATTGATATACCACTTTTCTAAATAACAAGCTTCCAAATTTGCCTCCTTGTAGAATCCACACAAATTCAAACAAAGGAAGTAGTAGTACCTAGCTTTCATCATGATGTATAGCAACACCTAAAGCTTGTGTCAATCCCTGCATGACAGGACAACCTGACCACTATGATACAGATTCAGGTAAGGCTGCTCAAATTTGGAAAAAATCCTAATCATGATCATTCAACAAGATTATGCACTGGGGATGTGTTAAATGCAGAGCATGAATTTCAACATGTATGTGTATGTGACAATAAAAGCACCTTTACCTTTACTCGTTGACTTTGGAAAGAACTTAAAACGTAAAAAACAATAAAACAGTGAACCAAATCAACAATGAAAACACCTGTAGCTGTGTTTCGTTTAACATATTTGCTTGTTGAACCATTCACTCTCACACTGGGAGGGGAAAAAGTGGGCAAGACAAAATAAGAGTTTACTTGTAAAATATATTGTGCAAAATAATATTTTGTTCTTGTATACATTGTTTTTGTGATCGTTAGTAGCCGAAATCAGGGTTTCTCAGAGACACAAACCTGCTCTTTCAGCCTCACTTGGTGGCCCATAATGGCAGAAGCATGGTGAGGGTACTTCTGCTTTAGGTGCTCCAAGAAGGCCTCTCTCTTCTTGTCCATGTCTGGAGGTTGCATGGCCAGGATCTCTTTGGAGCTGCGGGCTCCCCCTACTGTGTGCCTGCGGGGAGCGCTACGGCAGCCCTTGGGGTCTCCCTTGGATGGCTGTGTCCCATTGGGCGAGCCCTGTTTGCGGCTTAGGTGTTCAGTATCCTCTGGTGACGTTACCTTCAAGTTGCCTTTGGCTTGCTCTGGTGGGAAAGGGGAGAATGGTAACGGGTTATTAATACAGTAGCAGTGTTATGCAGTGTTATGCGCCTATGTCATCCTTCCAACATTATGCAAACAGCATACGGATGCAGTTCAAGGAAATACAAGCATGGTATTAGACGTTTTATGCAAGATAATGTTATCATATGTTCAGGAGGAGGTTGATATTTTCTCCAAAAGTGCACTGAAAATAAATATTGTGATACAGTCGGCACATGTCATTACCGATTCATGCAGCTCCATATCTTGGCATTAAATTCACAATTTAATGTGACAGGAACAATATTAGTGATGAAGATATTAAATGAAAGCAGATGTCGCTGGAGATGTTCTCCAGACTAGAGCATCTGCAAATTACTTTTCCTAAAATTGTCGATGGTAAAACTCTGACGTTTGCTGACAAATGCCAAATGACTTATGTTGTTACACATATAATATTGTGTAATAAAACAGGACCCGTGCGTCGCATTATCCCCCACCACACATTTAACACACTTCAGTCAAGTGAAAACATTGAAATGAAAAAATATGATTACAGTTTTCGGGGCGGAATGGAGAAAGTGATGTCTTACACAACTCAATAAGTGGCTTTAAAATAAAAGTGCCACAAGTGAATCGCAATAAAGCAGTGATTAAGAGCACCTTTGCTGAAAGCAACCTCATTACATTGTGTGTGTGTATGTGAGATAAGGGGGAGAGAGAGAGAGAGAGAGAGAGAGAGAGAGCTCACATAAGTCATGAGAAGGCAAGGGAGAAAGTGCACACTAAGTGGGCAGAGAGCTGGGATTTGAGTGTGAAAACGGGGAGAATAATAAAAGCAAGCTGATCTGCTGTCTTGTTTTGCAGGCACCAGGTACAGCCATGTGCCTTTGCAGGGGTAGGCTTAATATTGAAAAATAAAGTGCATTTTCCTCCCACTATGGAGTTTGGCTGTTGTTAGGTCAAAGACTCCAGAGAGAGGATATTTCATATTATTTGTTCAATTCTGTGGGTGGTTTCTGCGCTGTTTGTCAATTTGTCTTTGCAAGCTTAAAAGCATGCTGTAATTCAGAGACAAAAAACACAAAGATTATTTGTTTCCTCTCAAAGGCAAAGACAGAAGCAGCACTACTGTGTCTTCAACACATCTAACCAATGCAAAAACAAACAAACAATACTATAGAACAAAAGTGTATTTTCCAAAGAGCATTCTCATTAGCAGTAATGATGTAAGGCACATCATTGACCCATTGCGACACTAAACTCTATATTTTGAATGCCGATCCATAATGGCAAGTCACTCAAACAAGCATATGACAATTAGGCTATGTAAAAGGAAATAGTGCTTTTACAGCCACTTCTGCTCAAAACATTAAATCTCCCTTAGTCGGTCTGGATCAGTTAAGCGTATAGTGCCCTAATGTCTCTAGCAACACAGCAAGCCAAGGGTAAGAAATGTCGCCAAAGATATAACCCCTTAAAGCACCAGCACTTCAAACCAGCCCTGCTCAAGTTAAGCATGTCTCATGTACGTCCAAGATCTATTTTTAACTCTCAAACTTTCCCTCACAGCTAACAAAGTTACGCATGGTGTAGAAAATAGAACCCCCCCCCCCCCCCCCTCCCGAGGAGCTAAGTTAACTTGGTTTATGTATTTCCTATCTGCTTGTTGTTGAAAGTTCATTACCTTCCTCAAGTGAACAATCTTTCCCTTCATCGGCTTCCATTGCACCTTGAGAATGAACGCAACACCTCGACGGGGGAAGAGTGGGCTTGGGAGAGTCAGGCGACCCTGCTCACTGCTGGCTACTTTCACATTCCAGACGTAGCTCACATGGAATAAACAGGGGGCTTGAGATAGGCCCTGCCCCACGGCCCCTGGCTACACTGGTGGGGCTTTAGAAAGCCAACCGCATACCAGTACACACACAACAACAGGCCCCTCACTCTCACACTAACAGCTCCACTCCACTCCACACTAGCAATGTGTGTGCGTGTGCGTGTGTGTGACAGACACATGGAAAGCTGGAAAGATAGTGAGTCTTTAAAGGTGGAGCCAGCGATGTTAAGATAATGCATTTTGTCAAATTCAATGAATTCCTCCTCATTCTCCACTAGCTGTTTGCACACGCTGAAAAGAAAATCAGGTGTTTTCATGGGATTTATAAACAAAGTGGTGCAGAACGCACTACACAACACTATCCCGGCCTTGGTAATGCGTGTCCAAATTAGGGTGCGGCGTTTCTGCGGGAGCATCCTATGGCATTGAAGAAAGAGGTGTTGTTTTGATCAAGTTCAAATATCAACTATCTTTCCCCAGATTGACTTACTCCACCTTAAAAGAGGATCAGGCACTCACAAAGGCAAAGTGTCAGTCTGACATATCTTAATGGCTACATGCACACACACACACACACACACACACAGAGTACTCATGCATGTGTACACAAACAGACTATACTCAAACAGGTCTTGATTTTTGCCACGATTGTGCACGTGAGTGTGTGTGTGTAAAAAAGTCTGTCTCAGGATGTCATAGAGGCTAAGGGGCCCACAGACACACAGACACATCTTAATGAGTCACCTTGCAAAGTCCAAACCACATTCCAATTTAATCCATTTTCTATCAACACATGAGATTACAAGAAAGAAAGCTAACTGTCTTATGTGAAGGGTGTGGGAAAAAAATACATAAATCAATACTATTCTTTATACAGTAGCATGCTTAAAGGTTGTACAATATGGTATTTTAAACTTTAAAGATGGAGTCTGGGATTCTGGAGAAAGATTGTTGCCATTTGAATTCTATCAAACCAAAAACAACTCTCCCTTCAATGCCATATGGTGCTCTCACAGACGCTCTGCCCAGCTCTGAAACACATTGCCGTGGCTGGGATAGTGTTGGTGCGGTCTGCACCACTTGTTTGTATTCACATTTACAGGGTCACAAATGTGCAGAAACACCAAGATATTTGTTCAGCGCACACTCATAACGAACGGGTCTAGTTAGTAGATATTCAACGGATTGGACAAAACTTGAATTAGCTTACGATTGCTGACTCCACATAATACAACAGTAAACAACTATTTTCTTTCTGTATAAAGATATTAGGAGTCATTGTGGTGTAATAGTTATGCGGTTGTAGTCCCCACGTCTCTGTTCTGTTTTCATAGCTGGTCCAACGCAGATTAGTGCATGTTCGTGTGTGTATGTGTGTGTGTGTGTGTGCGTGTGCGTGTGTGTGTGTGGATAATTTGCTTTGGTCTGAGATTGTAGTGCTTAGTGTGACATCTAGTGGCAGACAATCATACACAGTTCCTTTAATATATGTGTTTATTGTTAGCATACAGGCTAGTGCCACGAGTATTTGCAGCTGCCACTGCTGATGCAGGTTAAGTGATGTGATCTACAAGAAAAGGTGCCATGGTTCAACGTCTGACGTATCTTTACAGGAAAACATGGAGATCAATGTTCGCGGCCCATGTAATTGAAATGGCTGAAGTGAGCGCATGGTCAAACACAATGTAGCAGCTGACAGATAATGTGTAACATATGGGTCTGGCTCTACTCACCCACACACATACTCAGACTGTTAGGCATAACACGCAGACAGACGTTAGCAGTCCATCAGAAGACTCAATGAAGTCATGTGGGAGCTGTGTGATTTTCATAGGAACAAATATGCAAGGTGTTTCTGTTCGTTTACACAAGCCACACTTAGGTTAAGGTGCTAACGTTGACAAGGTGTGTTAACGTACTGTATTATAGATGAAGGCTATAATATAATATCAAGGTCTACCAGGGTATGTCATTTAGGTCAAGACTCTGCAGGGACAATTGTGATACACATTCCGCCACAATTTATGACTCGTTTTGTTGTGGAAATTTTTGCGTCAAATTTCATGGCAGCCATCTTAGTGATATACCGACAATATGACACGCATACGCCAGGAGGTGTTCTGTCCTTTACAGATCAACGGTGACACAATGCTTGAGAAGAAGCGTTCCCTCTATATGACCCTTTACAGATCAACGGTGACACAATGCTTGAGAAGAAGCGTTCCCTCTATATGACCCATTCACAATAAATAAAGTCTGTCTCCGGCAACTCAAAGAGGTGCCTTGCCATTGATTTCAAACTCACCATTACATCCTGTGGTGTGAATCAACCTGTCTCACAATGCTTTCACTGTCAACAATCCAGGTTTGGAAAACACCTGCCACTTTTAGAGCATCGAGGGAGACCTGAAAGGGGTATTTGGTTTCCCTCCAATGACTAAAGAATCATGTTCGGTGTATTTTCGACTACACATCTTAAGCAAGCGATACTTTGTAATACACTGAACACACAGGACCTGTTTGAGTCCATGGCCTGTTATCTCCAGCTGCTTTCTGTTTGTTTTTTATTAATGGAGGAATGCATTGTAGTGCACGCCCACTAACTCATACTATTATTTCCCCATAAGCATGAAGTTATAGACAAAATACTGCTGTGCGCTGTACAAGTGGGCACGTCCACTATTGAGCACCTGACAATATTTCCATTATGTAAATATCAGAGTATCAGTGATGATGTCACGTGCGCCACAGAGTTAGTCTATTGGATGAAAACGGATGTTGTTTATGCAAGATTCAAATGAATGACCCCGTTATGAAAAGGTGCACAGGCGTAATTTAATCATAAATGACTAATAAAGATCCTTTGTGTTCTCCCATGTCAGACTTACACCACCTTATTTCATTCCCTTTATTTAATTGCAAATCTTTCTTCTAATATACCTAAATATAACATAACTAACAAGCCTAAAATGTATTCTGTATGTGTGAATTGATGAATGTGAGGCAATCTTGTAGAGCACTTTGAGTGACCTGAAGGTTAGAAATGCACTTTATAAATGCAGTCAATTTATCAGGTTTGCTCCTGCGAAAGCTCATTTGTGTGCCTATAGGATATGTTTAACAGCCACAGTGAGACAGATAATAAGCATTTAATTGATTGCAGATCTCCAAGATAAGCCGTTATGTGGGCATAAGCTGCCTGACAACAACGCCTATATGTATGAACGCCGCCGACCACATTTTTACACACAAAACTGGACACATACAAAAGCACTAGCACAGATAATATTTCTCGGCTGAGACTACAGTACAGTGTCTGTTTCAGTTGTACCATATGTTCAAATAATACAACTTTTACAAGCATATCAATACTACCAAATAGTGCACATGCACACGTAAAACACAGACCTTTTACTAAGAATGAAAGGCATTCCGTCACATATATATTTTAAGCCTTGAAAATCTTCTTCTTTTTTTATTTTATATAATTTCAGGTCATCTTGCCATCTTTATACTGTATAAATGTATAATCAGTAAATTGCAGCCATTAAAACACACTATATTGTACAGTATATTGAATAGAATAAAAGCACAAACAATCGTTATTATACACATTTTGCCACTGTACAAAGCATAACTCGGACAACCAAGTTATGTTGCTATTGTTGTGACTTGATCGTAACTAGCAGGCTTTTCTATATTCCATTGACAAATTAAACCTCATTAGTGGTTTATAACAGTCAGAGTGGTGGTGAGGTAGCCGTATTCGTGTCTGGCCATTTTATATTTGATAATATAACTTCCTGGAACTGCTGGAATTTGCTTTGCCCCATTTTTGCCACCTCTCTCTCTCTCTCTCTCTCCTAATGAGACAACCAGCTGCAGTGACTTTTAATGGCCAACGCGCTTCCAACCTTGTTAGCAGAGACTTTCACCTGTGTGACGCAAAGACAAATATTAACAACATCCAAAGTTGAAAACAATATTGACAGTTTATATACAAATTGTACGTATCTGCAGTAAACAGAGCCAAAACTACACTTCAATACCAGTGTGAGATTTGATTGTTGTTTCAATCTACAGAATGGAACTTTAATTAGAGTAATTGTAATAATATGTATTTCACAGCAGATTTTAGCACAACTGGGCCCTAAACATTTCAGAAGCCAAATAATGAATAGTAGAAATATAGCTGTAGTCCTGCCCCCACTTAAAGACTAGCCACTGTTCCATAGAATTGCAAATTGATTATTCTAACCCAGAGTGAAAATACTTGTCTTCAGTGATAGGTATACCTTCAACTCAAGTGAGAGTTTAGTGTCCATACTGAATAGGCTGAAAGTTAGTGTTAGTCAACCAAATATACTGTAAATGATCATCTCCTGAAGTAACAGTGGTTTGCAACAGCTATTCCCTATTCACCGCCTCTGTCTAACATCTGTATCCCGCTCTAACCGACAAACACAGTCGGCAAACAGAATGTGCAGTATCAGATAGGAGCTGCTGCAGCCTGTTGAAGATGGCCTTCTGCCCTCAGTTAGAAAGCACCCTTCATTGGCCAGCTCTACTCAACAGCACAAGCTGCTCCACTTTAATCAGCACCAGAGCTGGATCAATTTTGATGAAGCAGCCAGCTCTTGGACTTTATAAACCACACAGGAAGAGACACTCACCACACATGTTGCATTCTTAATCACACTAGGGGGCGCTGATTCAACACTATTATGATTCACAAACACTAATTTGAGCTTCTTTATTAGTGTACATTAAGAGAGTGTGTGTGTGCGTGTGTGCGTGTGTGTGCGTGTGTTTGCGTGTGCGTGTGTGGGCGCACGTGTGTGTGTGTGTGCGTGCATGCATGCATGTGTGCGTGTGAGAGAATATAATTGTTTGTGGGTACACAATAACCCTTTATTTGTTACACATTAACTTAGAACACTGACACTTAATGAACCAGCGTATTTCTGTGTGGATGTAGGTACGTGTGAACATTGTGTGCATTTGCCCATAAAACCTGAGTGAGACTGTGACATGCACACTTCATTAACTTGTGGTCAGGGGAAGTTAATCTCGAATCAGCCGACGGCTAAGAAATCTGCCGGTCTCCCTTGACAACCATCTCTGGGCCTCGGGTGCTCCTTGCAGCGTCATGACCAGCTGTGTTTAGGAGAAGGATGTACGCCCAGGAGTCAGAGAGGAACAACATGCTACCTCTTCTCCCCTAATGGACAGCTTCATTCCTGGGAGTGGAGTCACTCAGGGCTGGAGCCCAGACTTCCCACAAAGCCAAACTGGTTTTAAAGGAATAGTTTGGAATTATGAACGCTCATTTCTGCAGTATTTTCTATCAAGCCTAACCTGGTCCAAATGACAGAACTGTGTGTTACAACAGAAAACATTATTTGTCTTTAAAAAGTATTAATTTGTTGTAAAACACTGGCATTAAACCATTTGCTCTGTAAGCATTACTTTGACTCACAGGTGAACCATCAGGGCCATCAAGGTATTCAGTGAAGGCCCAACATAATATACATATATTTTATTGATTTATAAACTAAACAATAAAATAATTTTGATTCTGCATTACAGTGTAACGTTAGTAGGCAGCAGACTGTTCTCTGACTCTTAAACAGTGATTTTTAAACGCTACATTACATGAAACCAAACGGGGGGGAAATTAAACAATCACGTTTTCTTGTGATAGTTGATAGGCAGAATAGTCTGAACTTCTTTACAACTGTGGCATGATACAGGACCATCAATGAGCAAATTGACTTGACCCACAACAGTATATTCTATAGTCAAATTAATGTGTGTGTGTTTGATTCATTAGTCAATCATATTTTTATATTGGATGGAGGTGGGGCATTATGCGAAGATTTGAACATAATTCGATTTATTCAGAATACCTTAATTGTGAGTTATGCTGCTATGTTGTGACTTGATCATGACTAGCAGGCTGAGCTTACCGCCAAACAAATTGTTGTAGGCTACCGTACTGTAGCTTACCCACCGTTACAATATAGGACTCAACAGAGCAATATTATTAGGCTATAGAGAATCAAGATAAATGAAACTGAATATCAGTGGACCATACAATTTTCAATCAGTATTTTTGTCTGAAATGAAGATATCATGTGAAGAGGACCTGACATTGATTTAATTTTGAGAATGCCTTTTCAACGGCCCAACGCCAGTAATAATTAATAGATGTACCAGGCCGGGTACTACTATTGCGAGTGGGATGTCTATAGCCTACTTTTCAACTTGGATAAACTTGTTTTGGTCAGTAGACTATCCAGTCTACGTTAGGTGACTGTTTAATGGAAGCAGCTGTAAAACACCTGCACATATGCCATATACATTGGACTGCCACGATGAGAGCAACGCCAGTGAGTGAAACTATTCATCTTGTTTTGTGTGTTTGTGGACATTTTACAGCATCGTGATGACTGACGTTGACAGACATCTTTTCAAACATGTTTGTTCCCATGGCAACATTAAATAAATGGTTTGCTTATGTAGCGCCCCACCGCCTATCATATACAATAATTCTTATATATATATTAGGAAGTAACTAGGTGGGACGTTAGGGTTCTTTCTATTTCAAAGTTAAAGTGTTACCTTTACTTCCAATATATGGTATTCTGACCAAACCTTTAAATGCCTATAAATAACTCGAACCAGACACTGTATACAAAAAAACTATTAATTTAATTAAATTATTATTTTAGATTAATTTCAGTTTCCAATAGTTTTCCACAATAGTAAATAAAATCAACTTCAATTGTTAAAATGTTAACTCCAATGAATGTTCTTTTTTTCACCCCTTTACTATACTAGGTTAATGTACTGTGTAACATAAATTGACTATATCTCCTTATAATTCCCGAATCTCTATAAAATGGAACAATACCATTTATATTTTGTATACTCCTTTTCCCTAATATTCGAATTATCAATCCCAATTTAAATATGACTAATATTCTCTGTTACATATACCGTCTATTCCAATAGAATGCTCAAAACATTAATGACAATGTACTCCAACCATAGAGGATAACAGTGGGCCCTCACACCCACACACACACGTACCCACACCCATGCAAAATAATAAATGTTGCAGGCCTGTACGTCGCTTGGGTGCGTTGTGGCAAAACAACATATGCCGCTTCACTCAACGTGAGCAAACAAAAGTAAATATCGACTTACAGTTCCCCAGCGGAATGGGCGATGACACGGCAAAAATGGACGACCACATGAATGTCACGTGGAGACAACTCTTCAAAAGACACGCAGTTCCACACTGGAATGACCAATGCGGTGACAAATCCCTCTGCTGGAAACTCCTCAGGTCCTCGTCAATAAGTAAACCAACCCGACCTTGCTCCAGGTCAGAATCCAGAACGTAGGCTACCACCGAATGAGCTAGCAACAGGCTAACTCCACCATGAGTCAGCAGAAGAGGCTAACCGAAACTAATAGTTGGGTTATCATACAACACCGGCAACCCTCTGCTCGGTTTCAATACCGGTACGTAACCCCCGAGTAACGATGACTTCCCACAAAATACATTTGTGTTAAACTCGCTACTACTAATTAAAGTTACGATCTTTACCACAATCTTCCAGTGTCTCCCTCTCTCGCCATTCCCTGTTTTTTTTCGTCTTCCTCGCCCCGCCCCTTCCCCAATCCACCGGTAACCCTGATTGACAGCTAGGTGACCCGATAAACCTCTCCAATGAATATTACGCTTTCAAGAACTACATCTTATTCATATTTTACCAGCTATGAATTACAACTTGTAACTACTAACTTATAAAGGTATCTAAATTTAATACAAAATACTTTTATATTCATGTATTATAATACAGTTTAATTGGACTACCATTTTTTTTAGTAAACAGAACTTGTATATTCCAAGGTTTACCACCCGGGCTACACTTAGAGCGGTCAAGCTCTAATGCTGTCGACGAGGATACGGTTAAGCCCAAGGCCTATTACTACTGTTTCTTAGATGTTGTTAGTTAATAATGTAAGATGCTTTGTCTGTTTGGCGAGATTGCTTGTTGGATGTGAAAGCAACAGGCAAGTTTTTTTTGTGTGTTTGTGGAAACCTAAGCCAGATCTAGCTTTTTGACTGAAATATGTAGTCCAGGCTTTACTGTATTTTATGCACTTGGCATGTATGTGTGTGAGGTTAACATTTACTATATAGCTGTAACTCTCTACACCCACAGCTGTAAACGTTAAACAATCAGCACAAAAGAAGGCGTGGCTAGGGTGCGTTGGGGACCTGGGCAAACGGTGACCGGAGGCGGACACCTTCCGGCAAAAAAGGAAGGCACAGCCCTGGATGTTCCAATAGCAGTCAATGATTACATGTCGGCAATCGTTTTGAGCTCACGGTTCTGGTTGCATACTTTCAGCAGATGTTGTCTTGTTGTGGTGACACTGAAGGCCCAGTGTCCAGGGTCACGGTTCGCTACTGCTTTGACTGTTTGCTGGGCATAAAGATGCTCTGTTCTGTAGAGGGATGCATAGAGACACTAGTCCGGAAAGAACTATTCACCACTTATTTGCTCAAGGAAGAATTAACATACAAATGATACTAACCGTATCAACCGGTGAATATAAATTAATTAGGAATAGACACGTATTAACATTGCCAACAATCACTTTAATTCTGAAGTTGAATAATGATTCACACTTCCTCTGTAAGTGTGAATAAAAACCTTACATTTAAAACCTTGCCACCCGACTGTATGTTGAATCTTTTGCTACAATTTACAGTATATGCAAAGTATAGCTCGAGTATAACTTGCTGATATGGGCCCTTGTTAACCACCCGCGATATGATTTACCCTCATGAGGCGGTGCTTATGTGAGCTGATGACATCCAATGGTCATCCAATGGTCATTTCAGCACTACGAACAGATTCGATGAAATGCTTTCATCTCGGATGTGTGCGTTTCCCTGTGTAAACACCGTTACAGAGCAGCAACAGGGATTAAACAAATAAATAAACGTTCATAGTCTCGCATCTCTGTGTGTTCGCTGATAAGATATCGATTATCTTTTCTGGCAAATTTTCACTGCCAACAAACGCATGTCCCCACACAAACGCACACACATGATATGGCTCACTTTTCACAAGGTCTATAACGCTTGGCTGCTGCACCTGCAATGCCTATCTGGTGCTAATTAGACAGCAGGAGACAAACATTAAGACAGATGAGGATACAGACACACTAGAGATATCCCACTAATGCTAGCTAAACAAACGAGACCAACCGCGTGTCTCTCTGCCGCAAAGAACTGACTGTTTCGCTTTGGCTCAGCACAGAACATGCCTTTCAATACGCCTGTTTGAACAACTTTATTAAAAAGTGATTACTCTGCAATTGACTCTCTTCACAGTGATAAGCAGCTTAAGGCCCGGACTCGCAAGCCCGTCAATCATATGTTCATTATCCTTCGTTGGCTGCATGGCAGCGTAAAGATGTCATTTGCATGCTAAGGCTTATGACTAACCCCAGCAGCTCAGGCAACTGGTACAGAACGTGTCATCAAAAATTCATAAAATCAGCAACATTCCTCATAAGATCACTGCAGCATGTTATATACGTGCAATACGTTTAAAGTATTCCAAATGAGCCACGGCAAATGGCGCTAAACCACTTCACTGAGAATAAACTGCTGTAAAAACAAAAACGTATTCTCAGCCAAGAGGGTGTGTGTGTGTGTGTGTGGGGGGGGGGGTACGTGGTAGAACCCAGGCAGCTCCATAAGGGCTGG
>JAODUH010046089.1:7641-19775 GCA_027564835.1 Typhlichthys subterraneus
TGTTTTCAGATTTCTTCATTAATGGCAAGCTATGCGTTGCAGAAAACCAAACGTGTCAGGATTGTTACATCCTTGCAGCAGTGTTCAGATGTTAGTGAAGTGGTATTGGGTCTATGGAAGTCACTTGGACACAAAAGCAACATGTTATACCGAAGCAATCTCTCTCCAGGTAATGCGGTGAAGTTGCTGACTCTGCTGAAGGGGTCCATTCGACTGTTAAACCTGAAGTCCCAGCAAATCGAGGTAATCCAGGCCACCGTTTCGAAGCCACTGGCCATGACTTTTGACATAGCCAAAGGCTACTTCTACTGGGCTGATGAGCAAGGCAGCATCTACAAGACCGATGGGCAAAAACGGACAACATTATACTCTGGTTAGTTGTTTATGTAGAAACTCTTTCTGAAGCATATCTCTTGTTTTTGTGTATATTTGGGACGTGTGTGCATGTAAAGGTACACACAACTTGAGGTCTTATTCATTTCATATGTGCATTTAAATGACGTTCTTGTCACAACAGAAGAACCTGGGATCAGCAGCCTAGCTTGCGATTGGCTGAACGGCCACATTTACTGGACCAATGTGAAGAGTCGTTCTATTCACGTGGGTGCTGCTGATGGGAGTGGCTATACTACTCTGTTGGGCAAAGGAATTGGCCCATTGGAGTTGGTCCTCCTGCCACTGGAGAGGTACATTAGTCTTCTTCATTGGCTTGGGGAAAAGACAACCTGGCAATCATTCATTCAGTGTTCAGATGCACTCTCATTGGTTGTATCCATGCCCTGTGAAGAAGTTTGCTTAGCTGTTCAGCTGCGGTGTTTGCTTTAAAATTAACGTGCAGTTAATATATTTTACATTGAAGAACATACCGTTTGTGCTTGGTATTTATTTTTTTGCTTGCCAAAGTCCTTGTTTAGCGACTAGTTGTTCAGATCAGCCCCATTTTTAGTCAAATAACAAAAGACAATATCTACAGAGCTCACCATTGTCTACAATCAGTTGTTTATAGTCCTAGGGAGGGGTATAGAGGTGCAGTGGGCTTGGCCTCAACATGTAATAATATCAGTCATTGGGGGTGCATTTGACTAATTCAGATTACTGACTAAACTGTGTATCCTCCAGCCTGTTGTTCTGGATAAACACAGGCCCAGGTGACCGGATGACATTGGAGAAGTCATGGATGGACTGTTCAGACAGAATCTCTATGGTGGTACTCACTGCCCAGGAGCCACACAGTCTGGTGATGGATGTGGCTGCCAGAAGGCTCTACTGGATAAGTGACTTCAAGAAGGTCAGTTGCATTGTGGAGAAATATGATGACTAGCATTTCCTTTAAATGGACATTTGTGGTTGTCAAAAGTGAGCAAGCTACTGTACCTGAGAATGCATACTACTAAAGTGTTATAATTTAAACTTAAACATGCATTTAAACTTAAAATATGAGTAACTTAAAAGCATTTAATCATGCTGATACATCATTAAGCCATGCATTGTCATCTCAACTAATGCCGCCTCAGACTGTGGAGACTGTGAAGGTGGATGGCAGTGGACGTTTCTCCTTCACGGGACTGTTGGGCAGCAAGCCAGCCTTCAGTCTGGCTGTGTTTGAGAACTGGCTATACTGGACAGACTCTAAAGGACTGTGGCGTTCCGCCCAAAGCCAACCCAAGAACGTCTTCCTCCAGAAAGCTCTACTGCCGATGATAACGGTGTACCATGAACAGCAGCAGCCCAGTGGTACTATGGGAGACTGGCTCAGCATAGTTCTTGAACCTTTGTTCACAGCCTGTTTTATTTTCTCCATTGTCTTCTGTTAATTGCATTTCTTTTTAAAAACAGGCTTCTCCGCATGCAACGAGACACCATGCAAGCTTTGCCTGCTAACCAGAAATAAGCCTGCTGGATTCACCTGCACCTGTCCAGGCTCTAAGCTTCTCCTGCCTGACGGGACATGTGACTGTAGGCCCTCTATATAATACTAGCACATGTTATAATGAATGCTATCTATCTATTTGGTCTTTGAGTTGGTCGTTATTAGCTACTGTATGCATTTCAGACTATTAAAAAAAACCTGCCTTTCCTTGAAAGCGCTTTACTTTCTGCTAATAATGCAACATGTTTAATTGTGAGCACTGCAAATGTGTTTCCGCACAGACCCGAGGTTTGTCTATGCTACCGCCACAAGCGTCAGCATGGTTGCGTTTAAAGAGCGGGAACTGAGCAAAGCTGTGCTGTTCACAACCGAGGACGGCATCCGGTCGTTTGACGTGGACTGGTACAGAAACTGGTTGTACTGGACCAACAGACCTGGCCAGGTCAAACGCAGTAGCCTGACTGAGGCAAAGACTGAGATGATACCTTCACTACTGCCAAGTAAGAAATTCACACAAACTTGAGTTTGCTTTATTTACATTTAAATAACCTTTTTAAACATGGATGACCATCTTAATCCAATATTGTGACTAAATGCAAATTCGGCTTTAAATAGTTTGTGTATTGACTAATGATCTAAACCCTTTAGCCTGTTATTAGAGCTACAGTGTGTCATCATGCGGTCGGTTATGTTCTGCATGGTCTAACCTGTATACACACTGTACACCTTTCCCTTCAGCTTGCATAATCAAGGTGGACCAGAGGACAGGCAAGTTATTTTGGGTGTCATGTGACCGAACCTGTATTGGCGTCACTGCCAGCAGCGGTTACCCTCGGCAGCTTTACAGCACAAAGAACCAGGTCAGAGACCTCTACCTGGATTGGCTGAAGGGCGGGCTCCTGTGGCTAGAGGGCACGGCCGTGTTCTCCATGAGCCAATCAGGAGACCAAGTCAAGGAGCTGTTGAGACTAGGTGGAGATGTCAAAGGCCACATTGCCTTTGACACGAGAGCCAGTAACCTGCTCTGGTACACAGAGGGCGCTGGTGAGTTCTGATTCACATCATTACGCAAGCGCTTCTCAAACATACACTGGTATGTAATGTTGTAACGCAATGCATACCTCGTGTTCCGTAATCGTTTATTTAATGTTGGTATTTTAAACTAAAGGGGATGGTCAGTCATACTGTCTGCATACTATGTTTACATGCAGGCTTGTCTGTCATGAGCTTGCTGCAAGGAAGAATCCATCAGGATGTAGGACGGTGGAAAGTGCCAGGGTCTGTGGAGGCTGCCTTCGAACCATACATATTGTCCCTGTCTGATGATGTCATGACCCTGTGGGACCAGCGCGACGGGAGAACGGTCCAGCAGGTTAACGTGGCACCTGATGTGTTTGGAGTGTCCCTAGCTCTGAATGATGTCAAACCAGGTCAGTCCATTGTTTTTCAGGCTATATTCACGTTCTGCAATTGGTGGTTGAGTTGTTGACACTTTCTCACAAGTCACAAATGCCTCATTGTTCCCATCAGTGCCCAGTGCTCCAATCTGTAAAGTTCCGTCTGTCCTGTGCCCGGCTTCGACGATCTGTCTCTCCCCAAGCCAACGTTGTGATGGGAAGAGAGACTGCCCTGATGGGTCTGATGAAGACGCGTGTGTTACAACCTGTCCTAAGAGAGGTCATTATTTCTTTCTGTAGGGATTCTTTATTTGTGTGCCTTTAATGTATTTGCATACAGTATATTATTAACATTGGTATTTGCATTCTTTACTATGCTGCCAGCTTCTATTTTGATATACAGATAATGGTTACTTAAAGCCACACTCTCAATTTCAGTATTGAGAATAATGTTAAGGGTAATGTATACTGGCAATTAAAAGCACATGGGTTTTCTAGGGCGAGGACAAATTATATATTTTTCCCCTTCCGCCCCAATACTAATGCCAGGAGACTTCAATTGCAAGGACCGCAGAAGTTGTGTGTCCAGGGGCTTGGTGTGCGACGGTCGGGCTCACTGTCTCGACGGTTCCGATGAGTTGAACTGCCCGACCGTGATGGCGCCCGTACAAACCTCACAGGCGGTTACCCTGAAGTGTCGCATGGCCTCCAGGCCATGCCGTGACAACAAGGAGTGTGTCCTGTACACCCATGTGTGTGATGGCGAGAGGGATTGTAAAGATGGCTCTGACGAACAGGGATGTGGTGAGAAGACATGGATATTTAATTACAGTTAAACCTTTAGTTTAACAGCATTGACAACCAGTTCTGTGATTAAAATGTGTCTCAAATCATAAACGATTGCCAGCTGTTTGTGTAAGCAAAGTGAGCAGACTTTAAATAATCTACAATGCTGTCGTGGTTATTGTATATTTACGTTTTAATAGATTTACTTTGGAAAATATCAAAAGTTTATTCTTGCATTGCACCAGTTTTAAGAGTGGAGAATGTAAAACAGTTTCTGGTCAGAATTGGTTACAAACCTATGAATGAGGAGTATTACTATAGTTAGTAAGCAACAGAGCTGATGGCACAGCATTTAAATGTCACACAAAAAGCAAGTTGGCAGAGATCATAATGTAGAATGCTAGCTTGTCAAACACAAGGGCAATTCTGGATCCCTTTTCAAATGCATCTCTGCTTCTTTGTAGATGCAGAGAAACTCGTCACTCCATCAGTGCTGCTGAAATCGCGTCCATCGGCCAAGACCACCTCTGCGCCTCAGCCCTCGACCGTCTCGCACCCCGCCTGTGTCAGCCCATCGGTTCTGTGTCCCAACACAGTGGTTCCCCTGTGCATCGCCCAGACCCAGCTTTGCGACAGGCGCAAGGACTGCCCCGACGGCTTTGACGAGCAGAACTGCGTGTCTCGGTGCCCTGTCAAATGTAAGCCACATCGGAAAGTTGCAGTTTGGGCCCATTTAAGTTATTTCGGCTACTATGGAATAAACACATTTGTTTTCTGTTAGTCTCTGCATTAATATTTAAAGTTCTTAATTGTTAACCCCCAACCCCTGTTTCCTATGAGCTCAGCTGACTTCCGCTGTAAGGACCGGAGGAGCTGTGTCTCCCAGACCCTGGTGTGCGACGGCCGCGCCCACTGCCACGACGCCTCGGACGAGGCGGGCTGTCCTGCTGCCACGGCGTCCCCCGTCCTCACCCAGGCCGCCCCCGTCAAGTGCCGCCTTGGTTCCTGGCCGTGCCGGGACGGGACGCGGTGCGTGCTCCTCGGCCACGTGTGTGACGGAGAGCGCGACTGCCGGGACGGCTCCGACGAGGAGCAGTGCTGTGAGTACCCCCCGGTTCCTCCCCTCTTTGGCTAGCGCACGCTGGCCGAACAATCTATATACGAATACACAGTATCTCCGGTACCATTATCTTGCATCGTTAGCTAGTGTGTCCTGGGTTCAGTTTGTAGTACTGTTTTATAGGATGGACCCATCGCTGTGGAGGTCAAAATGGGCTTAACACATTGGCCAGTATACAATCTCAGCAGGGAATAAATGCTTGTCTGTGTTTAAGGCTGTGCAATCAATGGAATTTTCAATTCAATATTTTTCAATATTGACGAACATTTTAATTTATTTTTTCCATAAGCAAGCAGCCTTTGTCTGTATTCCAGCTTTTTATTAGCTTCCAACTGTGGATCTGTTTAGAAAGATTAGCCAATCTCCATTCTCATGTCCGTAGTACAGAAGTATGACAATTGAAACTGTAAATAAGTAGCGCACAGGAAGTTTTGGTCAGGGTATCAACTGGCTAGATGTTGTACCTTGCCTACAGTAATCACACAATGTAGATGATGGGTTGTCAGAACTACTACACTACAGTGACAGATTATTTTCTCAGTTATGGTCATTTTAATGTACATCACGCTTTTGCTATACCGGTAAACCCTTTCTAGAGAGAGGGTTTGTTCTATGGAACCTGTCATTTGTGTTCCCTAAGATGCATTGAAATGAAATGTTTTCTTTGAACTCTAAAATGTTATATTTAGTGTAAATATTCAAAATGGTTTACATTTTAAACCGTAACCAGTGTCATGAGTGTTTCCCAGAGGAATACTTCCTCAGCTTCCTTTGCTCAAAGCTAAAGGAAATGACACTCACACCAACACACCTGTTTGCAAACACCACTCAAGGTATTTGTTGTAAAAAGATTCCGTTGTGATTCTATCCCTTCTCTCTCTCCTAGCCTCTGAAGTGACCACTACCGCTGCGCTACAGGTCCGGGCTGTGAACAACCCTGCTCCTCCCCCTGCTCCCCTGCTAACCTGTGACAGTCCTACACTCCTGTGTCCAGACTCCTCTGCCTGCATCTTCCGCAGTCACTTCTGCGACGGGAGGAGAGACTGTGCCGACGGCTCGGACGAGGACTGCGTGACGGACTGCCCCTACAAAAGTACTGCTTGAACACCTTGAGTCAGGAATTCTGACTCTCAGGGTTCTCCGCTGGTCATGGGATGTTCAAGTCTATTCCAGACATGGAAAGTTGTTTGTCTCAAATCGTAACAAAGTATTTTGTTGCATGTTTGATGCCTCAATATGCTACTTGATATGACACTTGAAGATGTTCCAACAAATTGAAAACATGAAACTATTCGGTCTGAATTTTACACCAGTAGTACTTATGAGAAATATATCGATGTCAGTTTGACGTTGCCATGCTGACTATCCATTTTACAGACGTTGTTCTGGTGGCCTGTTCTCTCAATTATTGTAGGGCATGGAAATCGATACGGACTTCGGTCAGTCAGGGAATTTGACATGACCGGCAGTGGGAACCCTGAATCTATGACTCTCCATGCTGTTGTCACATTAGTGACACTAGTAGTTCAGATTGAAGTCAGGTTTCTACTCCAATCCCCCCTTCCCCAGTCAATAGATATCCATAGAACACCACCTGTGTTTCTTGAAGGTTGGCCCAACATGAATCTAAATGTTGTCTGTTGTTTTACCACTGACCACAGCTGACTTCCGCTGTAAGGACCGGAGGAGCTGTGTCTCCCAGACCCTGGTGTGCGACGGCCGCGCCCACTGTCACGACGCCTCAGACGAGGTGGGCTGCATGACCGCTAGACCCCCGGCTCCCGTTGTCACCCAGGCCGGCCCCCTGAAGTGTTTCAAAAGCTCCAGGCCGTGTCGGGACGGGAGTGAGTGTGTCCTGTACACTCACTTGTGTGACGGCGAGCGAGACTGTTCGGACGGCTCGGATGAAGAGGAGTGTGAGACGACCTGCTCACAAGGTACCGCGGGATGGGAATTGTAGTCTTGGGATGAGATTTTTAGTCTTAAAGTGCATTTTTAACTTTCTGCCACTAGATGGCGCAATGACCGCACTAGACATAAACAAATGCTTTTGTCCCATCTAAGAAAACAATGAACAGATAAGATTCCAACATGAGTGGCATGTCAGTTCTTTGCTCAGGATGCAGTTAAGCCACTGTATCTTTACATGGGAGTACTTTGCTGCTATATTCATGTTTAAAATGCTGTATAGCCACGGCCGACCGTCTTCACGGAACGTTGTTTCTCCCGGCTCTCCCCCACACTTCCAGAGGAGTTTCAGTGTGCCCACGGGAGGATGTGTCTCCCCTTGTCGCAGAAGTGCGACGGGAAGCCCCAGTGCCAGGACCGGTCGGATGAGCTGGACTGCTGGAAGCCAACCAAATCCTGCCACCTCCACTGCGACGACAACAAGCTGTGCATCCCAGCCAGCTTCCTGTGCGACGGCGAGAGAGACTGCCGGGATGGCTCGGACGAGAAGGGCTGCAGTAAGACCTCCAGCTCAACTGTGTCGTTGGCGCTTACAGTTAGGTGGCGATCCTGTATGATTAGAGGTTCTGCCTAGCTCATCTTTTTTCTTTTTCTCCCTCTGGAAGTCATCGTGACTACCACGGTCGAGCCTCAGGCCCCAGTTTGCATCGCTCCGTCACTTCGGTGTCCAGGGTCAGCAGTCTGCATCTCTCCAAATCAAATCTGTGACGAGGAGAGAGACTGTCCCGATGGCTACGATGAGCATAATTGTCTGGTCAAATGTAAACATCCAGGTGAGTCTGTTAACGTCATGCAGTACTGAAACACATGGATGTAATATCCAACTGCTAAGCTACTCAAGTCAATTTTTAAGTTGCGTTCACCCTGTCCTCTTGCCGTCTTCCTCTGCCCCAGATGACTTCCTGTGTAGAGACGGGAGAGCGTGCGTGGCCAAGGCACAGGTTTGCGATGGTCGTGCCCACTGTAACGATGGCTCAGATGAGGCCCGGTGTTTGTTCCGCCCTCCAGTCACCTCTCCTAGTAAGGCCACCTGACACGCAAACTGCCGATTCTGTGGGGAATCCCTCGCTGACTGTATCAGAGCTGGGAAGTACTGAAATAGAAATGCTTATCAAGTACTGTACTTGATTAGCTTTTTCAGGTATCTGTACTTTACTCAAGTATGTATTTTCTGACTTTGACAACTCACATTTTTACACAAATATCTAATTTCAACAAATTACATTTTTAATAATTGAGTGCCTTTCCAATATCATAACGCTGATTTCAAACCTGAAAAGAAAAAATGCTATCCCTGGTAGGCCTCTTGGTCCATGTTACGTAACGAGACGGACAGTGTCTGTATGCTAGGCCAATACTATAAATGATTCAGATTTACAGGAATATAAACGAGAGATGGAAAAATATGTGGCAAATCTAGGCAATATAGCCTACACAATCTACAGATTTAGTAGCAATGCTAGTCAAATCGTTTACGTTCAGCCCATGTTCAAATGTCATCTTGGGATGATGATAATAAAAAACAAAATATTTGCATGCCTGATCCATCCCTATAGGATACAATGGTGCTCATTGTATCCTATATTGCCAAAAGCTGTGGTTGGTCTAATTTTTCTAAATATAATGTATTTAACATTTTCAATAAACAGTATTTCTGCCATATCATGCAATTGCAATCTTTTAGTATTTGGTGTTATGCTAGGGTTGAACTGTGAAGCTGAACAGTTTTGAAAGCGTATGTAAGCACGCTAATTGGCCTGTAGGTACGCTATGTAGTTTTGGTGGTGGCTATGTCTATGAGAAAATAATCCAACAGCTTTCTTTATTTATTTTCCCCCAGACACAGCATTACAGTTTATTGTAGTTCACAATTTCTACTTTATCAATTTATTTTTCTTTAAATTACATTTCAGAACCTGTACCGGATTTCTCTGTAGCATAATGGTCATCGAGTACAAGCGAGCATGCTTTGCTGCTGTGATCTCTACATAAATAGGATGCAGTTACCTTGCCAGGACAAATATCGTGAACAAATTGCCAGCATTTTCTCCATCCACTTGAAATCACACTCTACAATAACAGAACTGATTTAAGAGCTTTGATGGGTGTACTGTTATGTATGACCTAATGACAACCGGCCTCTATCCCGTCAAGCGCGTGACATCGTTGTCACAAGGCCATCCGTGGTGACGTGTCGTAAGGGTTCCAAGCTCTGTAAAGATGGCAGAGAGTGTGTGCTGTACACTCACTTGTGTGACGGTGAGAGTGACTGCCTGGACGGCTCGGATGAAGAGGGATGCGTCGGCAGCTGTGACGCAGGTCTGTTGAATAGTTTGTTGTAATGCTCTCCTTGGCCACTGGGGGGCGGCAAAGACCTTCACATAACTGTTCTGGGAAGACGAGTGTCTTCAAGCACATTAACTGACTTGAAGTATATTACAGTAGGTTGTGATTTAAGTACTTAAAATCTTTCAAAATTAAAGCTTTTGGCTGAATAGTTTCATTCTACAGAAGAGTATCAGTCTGATTTGCACTGAATCCTAAAGAACTGTGCGTCCGCTTGTAGCGGAGTTCCAGTGTGCGCACGGGAAGAAGTGCATCCCTCAGGACCTCAGGTGTGATGGGACCAAGGACTGTCAGGACGGCTCCGATGAGGTGGACTGTGTCTCACGCAGTGAGAACTGCCATCATCACTGTGACAACGGCATGCGCTGCGTGCCGCAGACCTTCCTGTGTGATGGAGAGAAGGACTGTTCTGACGGCTCGGATGAGATGACGTGTGGTAGGTGACGTGTATGTTCTTGACAAACTCTAATTTGCAAGGACAAGAGTTACTGCAGTCATTTACTTTATAAATGGAGCTCTTCAGGTGTTAGTTACGCTAAGCACTCAAACAGTGACGGTATAAAGAGTTAATGGAGTGAAGTAAATCCTTGTAGCATATAAAGCTGCCGCCTGGTTCGTCGGGCGACTGCTGGGGGGGAGAAGTTGATTTGCGGACAAAGGTTTACAGCAGGACTTATTGTAAGAGGGTGGCGTTGATGGTTAAACAGTGGCGCTAGATGGGAAATTGCCTTGTGGGCCACAAGTTGTGGCTTTTTGTTTCGCTGTGACTCGGCCAAATTCCCCATGTACATCCAGCCACAGTGGTATGTCTCCGAAGAAGACGCTAGTTCGTTGAGTTCTAAATTAAAAGTTGGCTGTAAAATGTCGGTCCCCAGGCACGCAGCCCTGCGCCATCAGTCAGTACCGCTGCACGAGTGGCCAGTGTGTGCCGGAGGCTCTGCGGTGCGACGGCTACGCAGACTGCCGCGACCGCTCGGACGAGGTGGAATGCTCCAAGGCCCCCCGCTGCCCGACGCAGCTGCAGTGCCCGAACAGCCACGAGTGTCTGCAGACGGAGTGGCTCTGCGACGGGGAGAAGGACTGCAAAGACGGCTCAGACGAGAAGGTGGGTCGGCGTTCTTGTTGAACTGTTCAGCAACCTCCAGTCCCACAAGGGAATCGAATTTGGAAGGGGGGAAAAAAAATGTATTTTTTCCCTTGAGGGTTGGCTCAATGCACAGAACGAGTGGAAAGGTTCATTAAGATCAGAGGGGTGAGTTAACCTCTAATATCGACCTGTTTATTCACCCCGGGTGAATGGTATGTACAGCACAAATACTCTGTTGAACAAGCTGGCGAGTTTGAGACTGATGTGCTCACAATCGGTCTCTGAATGTGAGGCAATAAATGTATAAATGACGTCATTTACCAACTGTCTGAATGTCCAGAACTGCACAATGCCTCCGGTGAAGTGCAGGGAGTATCAGTGGCAGTGCGGAGAGGGCAATCAGTGTGTCCCTCTGTCCTGGCGCTGTGACGGGGACAAAGACTGCCACAATGGGGCCGACGAGTACAAATGTGAGTCCAGTCTTGACACGCTTTATGATTATGGATCTTATCAAATGATATTCAACACATTTTAGATCCCAGGTACTTGTTTGACCCTCTGGGACATTGAAGCAAAACAGCCTGCATTATGACTTGATAGAAGCTACTGAAACGTGGACACTAGCTATATTTGTGTGGACCCTAATATTGTGATTGCAATCTGTATTAAAAGCCCAAACCAACATTGAAAGTACACCATATAAACAACCGAAAGGCAGAGACCAATTTTTACACTTATTCTGAAGCAGAGAGATAGAAAAAAAGATTATTTAACGATTGAAATAATAATCATACCATGTGAACTGTTTAACCCAATAACGTCCTGGTTGTCTTCTGTGCATGCCCCAAGTCTAAAACGTCATGCTACTGTTGTGAATGCAGAATTGATTAGAGACAAGGCGGTATTCTGCACAGCCACTGTAAAAAGGCTAGACAAAACGAATGCAACACAAGTTTAAGTGAACGGGAGCTACAATGACTTCAGCTGGAGCCGTAATTCACTCCACCAGTCACGCAAATAGTCATGCTCCTCAATGTTCTAAACAGCCCTGGTTCTGTAAATGAGACCATAAAGTGGCGAACACCGCTCGCATCAAAGCCACAGTATTATGCTTTGCTTCACAATGCCTTGCGCCGGGTGCACACCAAATGTGTAAAAGTTTGCATGCACTATAGTTCTGCAAGCACGTGATTTTCTGCATCCAATGGAAATGTGCAAGGCAAGCTGGCCGAGTGTGGGAGTGTTGCGGCCAGGATTTAAATTGGCAATCTCTAACTGGACTACTAGGGACATCGTGGACTTTACTGTTTAACACGGACATTGTTTGTGTAATAGATTTGATGATTTATGTTCCTTTTAACAGACATGACAAGAAGCACACTCACCATGAACCACTAAACTAGTAAACCTCCATGGTTTTCAGACGGTAAAAATATCTATTTAAAAATGTTTCTATAGACTGTTCCACACTGACAATATATGTATTACTAAGAGTTTAGCCGTAGCAAATCTCTTGTATGCTTTTAACACTGTAGAAAATTATATTAGCAGGAGTTGAGA
>JAODUH010046100.1:1334-19772 GCA_027564835.1 Typhlichthys subterraneus
TGTATGGCCACAGGGTGGCAGCAGAGTCACTACTGAGCTACATTGTACTACAGGTGTATGGCCACAGGGTGGCAGCAAAGTCACTACTGAGCTACACTGTACTACAGGTGTATGGCCACAGGGTGGCAGTAGAGGCACTACTGAGCTACACTGTACTACAGGTGTATGGCCACAGGGTGGCAGCAGAGTCACTACTGAGCTACATTGTACTACAGGTGTATGGCCACAGGGTGGCAGCAGAGTCACTACTGAGCTACACTGTACTACAGGTGTAAGGCCACAGGGTGGCAGTAGAGCCATCACTGCATTTTAAAAACAAGGCATTTTGAATTTGTAATTCAACTTCATCTTTAAAACCTGCATGCTACAAACAAGTAATAAGGCTACCAGTAGCATGCAGAATTGATTTTAATGCTCTTCTCCTTACATATAAGGTGGTACATGGGCTAGGACCAAGCTATTTCTCTCTAGCAATGGTCAACGACATACCCACCAGAACACTAAGGTCATCTGACAGTGGTTTACTGAAAGTTTCTAGTAGGAGCAATAAGAAAATCAGCGATGCAGCCTTTATTAACTATTCCCCAAAGCTATGGAACTCACCACATATAGCTGTCAGGGAATCTGTCTCAGTAAATATAAAATAAAAAAAAAAAAAAGAAGCTTATAACTGCAATACTCTGCACTGCTAAACTGCTACAGGAAATGGAGCATGTGCAACGTGACTGTTGTCTAGCTTAATCTTCTGTCACCTTATTTTATTTACTTTATTTTAGTTGTCATGTTATTTCAGTATCATTATTATCATTATCAGTGTTGTGGTGGGGAAAATAATCTGTTGCAGGCCCGTTTGTAACAGTGATCACAGAGACAGATTGCTGTCTATCAATCCCACCGAACAAGCAAAGTCTAATAGTCTGTATATAGTTGCTTGGTGAATATACATGCAGGGTCTGTATATCTGATCTATCTATAGTGCACCCTCATATGCGTACGAGGGAGTCTTGGTAATTCCTACACTGAGGTTAGTGGGTACAAGGGGATATAACCACCCATAAAAGACATGTACTAATAACTAAACTGCTAGTGGAATATGCACTTCCTCCACCAGATTAGCATGGTGCTGACGTTCTGACATAGCAACACAAAGGATATATCTCTTACATTTCTTTCATCTGATTCCTTTAACCATTTTTATTAACATATGTAATTTCAGTATGTTATGTATCTTTATTGTATTTCTTTATTCAATAAATTGATTTATTTTTTACTCTTTTTACTCCTTTAACTATTTTTATTAATGTCTTTTTCTCTGTACATCTGTATGTTGCTACTGTACATGTGTTCCCTCTCTGTAAAGCACTTTGAACTGCAATTCTGTATGAAAAGTGCTATATAAAAAATATGACGATTATTATTATTAAGGTGTAAGGCCGTACCCCAGAGCGCGGCACACAGAATCTCAGAGTTGAATCTCTTCTTGTATTTGCGGATCTCTGGGGTGTCGCTCTGGGGGCGCGTGTTGACCGGGTTCACGTTCACCACCGAGCCTTTGCGGGACGGGTCGGACCGCAGGGCGTCCGCCAGGCGCCCGTCTTGCCCGAAGGCCGCTGAGGAGAGGAGGGGGAAGGGGGGGGAGTCACCGACTGCATGTGGAGGCTGACGTAGGCAGTGCTCAGACAGATACAGCTCATCGTTCCTTCAAGGAGAGGTTGCTGACTGACCCCGTGACCTTTAACCTGTGACCTATCCACCTACCCATGTTATTGAGGGAGCTTCCGCTGGAGGGGGAGATCTGGAGGAGCCGAGGGTCGATGAACGGGGTGAAGGAGGACGAGGACTTGTGTTTGGTCAGGGTGTTGCTGGCTGACTGGGTCTGATGGGGAGACAGGCGGGGTTAGAGAACGCCTGACAGACCCTCTGGACCCACCAGGGTAGGCCCGTGTTGACGAATCACAACAGAGGACCCACGAGGGCAGGCCCGTGTTGACGAATCACAACAGAAGACCCGCGAGGGCAGGCCCGTGTTGACGAATCACAACAGAGGACCCGCGAGGGCAGGCTTGTGTTGACGAATCACAAAACACAATACCTCAGTAGGCAGAACATGTTATGTTACCGTGGTGATGCTCTTTCTGACCAAGAAAAGAACAGAAACCGGTCACACTATTTCAGAAACCATAACACTTGATGGGTTTCTGTCTCTCATTTGAAAAAAGCTGAGATTCTCATGATAAATATTTTGTTATTGTTATTAATATATATTGTTGTCAATTAACATGGGTCTAACAAACCTACACAGTGCTGGTGTCACTAATGATGAGCGATAGCAGCAGTAAAACTGTAGAGATGCATTGCATCAGTGTCAAGACTAGTGAATTTAGTTTACAGCCATGAATCAGCTATAATCTTAATTCACAACAGAAAAAGACCATCTAAGTTATGGCACTACTTAGCATTATTGTTATTATTCTGTAAACAAAGCAACAATTACAGTATAATCCATTTCTGTTGAGGTCAGAAAGCAACATTGGCATAACAAAACAAATGTGTTCAGTTAATACAAAAAAATAATTAATAGCATGTTAAATATAATAATGCTCAATGCACAAAAACCATCACATGCAACATTTTACACTACATTGTAAAAGTAAAACATAAAGTTATGAAATGAGAAATTACTCAAGCAGTTGTTAGTTATTAAATTCACCACCCTAGATGAATGTATTTAATAAAATAAGTGTGCCACATCCTCAACTGAATCCTTCTTGGGAGATTTAGGACACACTAGCTCAAGTTATGAAGTGTGATACTTCATACACCACAATAGCAATATTTCTACTGGAACATTATAAGTTTGAATAGTAAATGGTCAGTTTGAAAATTAGCACCACCATTACATTAAACAGACAACACTCCATTCCCCCTACAAGATGCCACAGCAAATCCGCCACAAGGAAACCCATATGTAGCTCATGTCATGACAGTGTTCCACCACCAGATGGCACCGGTGTAAATGCAGCGCAGCAAGAGTGAGAAGCCAGAGCAAAGCGGAAGGACAGTGAGTCACACCAGATGTCAGCCAGACCAGTAGGGGGCAGAGATGAGTCAGAGAGAAGCCAGGACAGTGAAGTGGCAGTAGACACAGGACATGTACAGACTCAAACATGGAGGTATGCTGGCAGATCCAGTTGTAGTTACTCAGGAGTGTTATCAAGTTGTAATATTCAAAACTGGGCATTATATCCAGTATTTGACCCAGGCTTTCATTTTAAATGTAGCGCCAGCGTTTATACGTTTCTATAAAACCAAATAAACTCAATTTGTGTATTTGTGTCTGGGCATTTTATCCAGTATTTGAACCCAGGTATGCAGACCTTGCATGTGAGTCTGCACGCTATGTCTGGCTTCAGGTGTGGGGTGGAGATGGGGCAGAGCCATGTAGAAAAGAGAGTTGTGTCAACTCTGTTCACTCTAATGGACCGTTAATTAATGAATTAATTTTTCCTCCACAGCAATGGTGGATTGTGGAAACTTAGAACAGCTCACGGAAGATAGCCGCAATATAAAATATATTAGAAATGAACATCGATGCATTTATTGACTACGTGATGACAGTTACATTCAAAAGCTACATTAATTTCCATCTTAGAGAGTTAGTCTCATTTACTGCTTTCATACAGTATTATTCTAACTTGGATGTACGCACGTCTAGCTGTTGATGTTTAAAATTCATATTCATATTATACAGGTTTTTTGGGGGAATCGCTGATTCTGATGATTATTGCTGTGTAATGTTTTATTATTTATAACTTATTTATATTCTCATTGTAAATGTGTTTGAAGCTATATTGGTTGCAGCTGTCTTGGCCAGGATGCTTTTGTAAATTAGAATATTAATGTCAATAAATAAACGTATAATAATAATAATAATTCATTAGTTATGGTATCTGTATTTATTGGTTCCATTGCCCACCAAGCACTTCCTCGAACTGTTTTGTGTCTCCATATATCACGTGACCACTAAGAATATTAAACTCTCTTCTCCATGGCTCTGGGGTGGGTTGGGGTTGGGGGGGGGGCATACCTCCATGGCAGTCAGCTTGTCCAGGGGGTTCTGGGGGAGCATGGCCACGCTGGCATGACCGGATGGTGGGTGGAAGGAAGGGGAGGAGGAGGAGGTGGGGATGGATGGCGTGGAGGGGGAGGAGCGGTGGCTCTGCTGGATAAGGTCTGGGAGGAGGTGTATGCGGCCGGCAAAGCCGTTCCTCTCCGGGAGGCCCGGGCCGGCCGGGGGGGCCACAGTGTGGGGGGCGGCCGGCCGCCTGTCGCTGGGGTTCTGCAAGCAGACACAGGCACAGGTGGGCTCCAGGGCAGGACAGGGGGGGCTCCGGCCCGATCCCATCCGGCGGTCTCACGCGTTACCACCCACCCCCTGCACCCTGGCGTTTGTCTGCCGCCAGGGTCTCCCAAAGTATCGGACACGATTGGCAGAAAGACCTCCTGACTTATTCCTCTTGATTTATCGAAGGAAAATACCAATGATGTCCCATTACAGTCTCAACATACCGTAGCTTTAAGCCAACATATGACCAAACTTTGTTCAATCATTTATTGCTCATCTTCGGAGGAAGAAAGTGGACTCTCAGTTACGGAACTTGTTTACTCTAATTGGCTTGCATCTTTTTGCTGAACAGGTGTAGGCAGCTTTAAAGCATACCTATATGGCTTTCTGCCACTAGATGGCACACTAAGCGCACCAGTGTCTCAGACCAGAACAAATGCCTCCGTGGGCCACACACACAGTCCTCTAAGTATTCTTATTTCTGCTGCTTCGTTGTGTCTGCGTTATGTTTATGATCGCCAAGCTCTTCTTCTGCATCCTAAACTCAGTAGAAGTGTTGCTAAAGTATGACTTGGTGCAGCTCCAAACGTCCCTTCCCTTTCATCCAAGGTACCTCTAAACCTGCGTCGCCTACCTATTACCTATTCCTGTAAAAAAAATGTACCATCCACCTTTAGAAATAAAGTTAGACATAGAGACAAACCGCATTTAAGTCCCACCCACATTCAGTAGCTGTCCATTGACGTTGCATCGCGTTAAGCCAATGTAATTTTTGACTTCTACCCAAAATGTTAAACATACCTAAAAGCTGTTGTGTGACAGGATGCACAACTCACAAGGCGAATAACCCAAAACTAAGTTTGCATAACCCATCCAAAAAAAGAAGATGGGCGTGGTTTTCAGCATATGACTTAGCATATGAGGTACGTCTCCATTGACACGTTTCTCACGAGCAAAGTCAACTCCTGCCAAGAACAACAAGTCTGGAGGCTGTGTAGGTTGTCAACGCAACAGCCCAGAGCAGAGAGAGGGGGGGAGGGGGGTTCCTGCTACCTGTCTGAGGACCAGGGTGCCATCTTTGGAGGGGGTGGTGGCCGGGTCGCTCTCGGAGTCGTCGGCTAGCATGGTCTTCAGGGACTCCGTCTCACCGTTGCTCAGCCTCCTGTAGAAGCCATGGGAAAATCTGACGTCCACAACCAGACCGCTGTTAATAACATGCAGTGGAGACGTGCACAGCCTCTACAAGCACGTTCTGCATGTGGACGCGCGAGCAGGCCGATTGACAGCAGACCACAATGCCACACACACCCACACAATGTACACACGCACTGACATATAGACTCATGCATGCACACGAGCGCACACACACATACTGTACACACACATGCAAGTACACACACACACTCACAATATTCTACGGTGACTGAAGTGTGACTGCTTTGCAAACAATGAAGGGCTGGTGATCAGCGTTAACAATGGCATTGTATTACATGACAATGGCATTAATAAATATCATCATGTACTCCAATCCAGGTGAACGAAGTAAGATTTGTACCTCAAATTAGCCTGTGTCAATATACTGCATGTATTTATGGTATTATAACCTACTGTAGGTTCAATTCATTCTCATTTATTTTTCTCTTTGTTGGGTTCTCTGCTTTTGTCATCAGTCCACACAAGTTGGAGTTTTGGACCGGCTATTGGCCAATCAGCAGCTTGAGGTTTTTGATTCGCTGATTGTTGCCGCTCAGATGAGCGACAATCTTAGGACACCTTTAATTTAAGCAACAGAAAGCCAGCGGAATGAGAAACCATAGGGGTCAATCTTACTTAGGGCACCTTTAATTTAGGCAACAGAAAGCCAGCTGAATGAGAAATAATGGTGGTAAACCAACACAGAGGCAAAATGGCCGCCCATCGACCTACCCGGCCCGGGAGTCTTCCGCCCCCGACGTCGACTCCTCCCCGGCCTCCTGGTCCACCTCCTCGTCGTCATCCTCGTCGGTGGTGGCCGAGTCGTCGCTGGACGAGGAGTAGTCCGTCACTTTGTTGGGGATGCGGACGTCGTCCACGGCACGCAGCTCTTTGGCCAGGGCAGTCAGGTCCTACACACGCGCATGCACACACACACAGTTAGGCGTGCTCCCAAATCATAGCACTGCTAGTAGCTAAGAGTCGTGTAGGCCATGAGAAGGTTTCATGCTGATGTATTTAGGTTCATGGAAGTCTAGATGGCTAAAATCATTTAAATATTTGAAACAAAAGTATTAATAAAAAGCTAATTTTAGAGTACATTTGCTAGTTTCTGAGTGAAGAGTGACATGGCATTTAGAGAGTTTGAATGATCACTTTCTTGCATGCAATTCACTATATTTTGACACATTCTATTTATTTACATTTCTAAACCAGAACGCTAAAGAACAAGCCTTGCAATCAATTCTAAGTCAGTGAGCCAGATGTCCATGAGCAAGACGGACAAAGTGACGTTTACTTCAACACTGAATGTAGGACAGTCTGGTGAATCAAAGTGTCACTGACATATGCTAGGAAACAGCAAACGCGTGCAGTTCATCCAGTGAGGAGGTTACCCGGTTGTGGTGATGCGGTGCGTGACAGTGACATGATATAGGAGGATAGTAGCAGCCAATTGTGTGGCAGGCAGTAACTAATGTTAGTCCAGAACAAAAGTTAATTGAATTCGCCCTTTCAGAATCATTGCAACGAGGGCAGCGGGAGCATAACAATAGCGATGCACGTGCCAACCAGCTTGACTGGCTTACCGCGTCACCCTGAGACATTCCACAGCGGTCGGACATATGCGTGACATCACGCGCAGCGGGGATTTGGATAAAGAGAGCAGTTCATTGTAGAAAACAATGGGACAAAATGAAAGAATATTTAAAAACAGATGCTTCCCATTAATCGTATCCTCTTGGAAAATGTGCGTCTGTGTCGGCCATGCCGGGCTAACTCGTCTTGAAGGTTGGTGGAAATTAAGATTCGAGTGCTGAGAGATAAACCCTTACACACTCGGTTGGCACTACTTAAAGGTTTAGCCAGCTATTGCAAGCTAATTGTAAACTAATACTTCACCAATTATCTCTTGACATTTCATTATCTTTTAGTTAAATAGTCTGATACTTCTACACAGCTCTGTCTCCATAAATACGAACATAAACAAAGAATACCCTCACAACAACAAAGCCGTAGTACTACGCAATGTGTCTCGATATGCAGGGGATATTGTTATGATACGAGCTCAGAATTAGCAAATGTTCTGCAAGTCCTCGCATTCTCCCTGGTCTTTGTTGGAGCACTGTAAGCTGCTAATTTTGTTGTGTTCCTTCATTTGGATTAGAAATAAACCCCTGAAACTGCCTGTGTCGTATTGTTGTTATTATTATGTTATCCAATTTATTCTGGTCCAGTACCGCAGATATAAAGTCCCAGGCCAGGGGGAGTTTTCCTGCTCCAACACACCCCATTCAAATGAATGGGTCGTTACAAGGTTTCTGCAGAGATTGATAACGGCCCGTTCAATGCAGTGGGAGCAGAGAGACATCTAAAACATGCAGTGGGTCCCCAGGACCATGATTTGACAGCCCTGTCATATGCATCATATTACACATACAGTGCATGTTTGAGGAAGTATCAAGGCTACCTTGCAGTGCCATGGCTTGAATGTCTACTTTCAATTAAGACTACTGAGAAATGTACTTACAGCTGGTCGATTTGGTCTGGCAAGGTTTTTGTCATCAGGTTTTTTGGTTGCGTTCTCCGGCCTTTGATGAGGAGATCCTTCAGACTTGGATGAAGCTGTGAGGAAAAACACCAAGGGATATTTGTAAGAAAGTGAAATATTAGGCCTCTGAACCTGTCCTCAATTTTAATGCAGTTTGTGTCAGAAAATATAACACCAATGTGTTAAAAGAGAAAAAAAAAAACTTATGGGTTTTGAAATAGACAGAACAATGTCCTGGCTTGGATTCTTCTATCCATATTTACAGATGTAAATATGGATAGAAGCAGGTTAAAATCCAGTTCTGAACTGTATGATTAGCAATGTATTTACCTATGCCAACAAAACAAATGTATACCTACAATGTACATAGTGTATGTACTGTATGAAAGTGTACATATACACCTTCTAGTTTGACTATTTAAAGGAAGTTTGCAGAACATACGGCAAGAACTGCGAACAAGGTTTTTAAGGATTAGTTAACTGATAAGATACTTACATTGCAACAATTTTAGTACAGTAACTGTATAGTTGTAGGCATATACAACACTTATTTTCAGCTCTTAAATACACTTGCATGATTGGTCTTGCTCACTCCACGTGAAGAACACTCATGTCAGAATGACATGCTTGTCCCTGCACAAGACCTAGGTCTTGAGATGTGAAACAGGGTACACCTGTGTATCGAGCCTTGTTCCTGTTCACACATGACTAGGGGTGTAAGAAAATATCGATACATCCGAGTATCGCGGTATTACGGTTTCGATACAGTATCGATTCTCTAAATCACGGTATCGATATAAAAATAAACCTTTTTATTTTTATTTTTAACTCAAAATGCATTAACCTCAAAAGAGAGGAAAGATCCTCGTTACCAGATAAAGCTAGTTTCCATCAGTTTACATATACTGTAAGTGTTTATTTTTTTGCAGCAGCATCACTCATTAGCATTGCTACGACAGTTTTCCATAGGAAATCGCAATATGTCGAACCGTGGCCCATGTACCATACCAGGGGACAGAGTGTGACAAGGGGCTTTAGTACAGTACCGGGGGACTCACAGCGGGGCCGGAAGCGGTCGGCCGGACTGGCCTGGGCGCTGGACTGGCCCGAGGAACTGCCGCTGCCTGGGCGGGACTGGAGCTTCTCCACGCGGTCCCACATCGGACGGGGATCCACACTGCTGATGACGCAGCAGGAGAGAGAGAGACCGGCTTTAGCATGCCACAGTACACACCTAGCTAGCTAGCTAGCTACAAGCTACAACCTCAGTGAGAGAACTCTGAGGGGTTTTCAGGGCTTAAAAAAGGGGCGGTTCACATTATATTTTCTGGATAATATGTCAGCAATTTATCAGTGTAAATGATAAAAGGTATTTGTAACAAAATGTTATGTCAAACAGGGCTCTACAAACTTCACTAACCTCAGCAAACATTCCTTCTAATTAACGCACACCATACGTGCAATATATGAACATGACAGCTCAAAGTGCCAGCACTGTTCAAAATATGTTCTTGACAATGTTCGTGTCAAAACTGAAACCTGTCTGTCCGGTTTGTAAATGCAAATCAAACGCACCACCACAAATCACTGTATCTACACCTCAGAAGCACCACAATGTTTTGAGCGCAGGCTCATTCAATGCCGGCCGTCTCCATAGCTACCTGCCGGCGTTTCTTGTGGCAGGTTGGTTGCTAGGCTGCGTTGGCAAGGGGGACTCCCGACGGGACAACACCGGGGACCTGGATGTGGTCCTGAGTGGAACCTGGGGAACACACAGACGCGTCCTTATACTGATGCACCCTGCGCATGCGTGTGACAGATTTGTCCCACGCGGGACTCGAACCCCGCTCCCACTGGTTAGAGAGCGAACGCCTTAGCAAGGTAGGCAAGAGGCCCAGGGCTCTAGCATCTGTCACTAGAGCGTTCTTGAGGTGTCGCAGAGTGAGGTTTACGTACAGTAGCTTACTGCGTAGCGCCACTGGCTGGCCACAGTCACATGTGCGCGTGTCCCAAATCCAAACACCATCTCAAGCATTTCAAGTATCGTCAATGCGGTATGTAAACTCGGTTTCTCCTGGTCACATTTAATACACGTCCCAGAAATTGGTGCACGGGGTGTTCTGTCTAGGTTCACGTCGAGATCGAGCTCCCGTAAAACGCTGCAGACGAATGTATCAAAAAAAAAAACCAACTAAATGAAGGGATAATAATTCAAACATGGCGGAGGCACACAGACATGCAGAGAGACAGACAAGGCAATGCAGGCTTGTCAGATCGACTGCAGAGGTGATGGGAGGGTGGATGGGAAGGGCTGCGGGGGGGTGGGGGGGGCGGGGGGGGGGGGTGACGTGAAGCGGAGTTCCGGCCGTCTCGTCCTTACCCTGGGCGGAACCTCCTCCTCGGCCCGGGGCGGGGCCTGCTGGGGGAGGTGGTGGTGGTGGTGCTTGTGGAGGTTGTTGTTCCCGTGCGAGGGGGGATGGTCCTGGGGCCGCAGGTGCAGCTGCCCGAAGCTGGAGGCCACGCCCCCCGGCGACGACTCGCTGAAGGACTGGGAGCGCGACACGGCGATGGGCGGAGGAGGAGGAGGAGGAGGTGGAGGAGGAGAAGAAGGGGAGGCGCTGTTGCTGCTCTTTAGAGCGCCCAGGTGGGACCGCTGCATTGGGGGAGGGGTAGTGAGCGGAGACAAGGGCGGGGGGGGGGGGGGACAGGCAGACAACATGGTGAGGCGTGGGGGGGAATGGGCGTGGCCGTTCACATGCATGCACACTGTAGACAACACACACACACGCACGTGCACACACTAACTGAAATAAAAAGATTCCTTACGCAGACGAATAAAAATTTAAAAAACTGCACAGAATTAAAAAGGTTTGGACTCGACACGAGATGGACATTCAAGAATCGTAAATGATTCTACATCGTGCAGGTCTCCATGGTTACCGGTGAGGCTAGCTAGTCAGGTCAAGTTTATTTATTTATAGCCCTTAATCACATTGAAGGCTCAACGGGCTGCACAGCCCACATTTCACATGGAAACAAACATCACCCCCCTTCTCAAACACAAAAACATATGTAGCTTAGCTTGTGACCAGCCCATGGTGGGATCTTGTGCATGGCGTGGAGTGGAGTGCACGCACTACGCATATTTTAGCACTGCATCTATACCAGGAGGTGTCCTAATACCTACTACAGCCCAAGGACCACATTTTAAGGGGAAAGCCGCTCCAAAAAATTAAAATTAAATAATAAGAAATACCTTTTAATTCAAGGATTTGCAGTCATTTTGGCAACAATTATAGCGAGTTAAAGGGAAGTAGTCGATTGGTAATCAAGCACAACTGTATTTGTTTGCATATACCAGTTAAACAAGTGGAGTCAGTGATTGTAAGCAAATATTTTTCTATTTTTTTCCCTGTCTGTTCTGTGTGTTTGTGCACGCACGCTGAAAATAATAATCCCGTGTGTCTACACAGTCACAAGATGCATAGATCACACACAGTAAAAATACAGATAAAACAGCAACAATTCTCCTCTAACAAATGTCAACCTCTGGTGTCGAAAGCAAAGGTAGAAGCACACGCCGTGCACAGAATACCACCAGGACCTCGTCACAAGAGAGGCTACGTGTGCTGTTGTGTTTGAGTGAAGGAGCTTTGAAAAAGCAATACTTATATCCCTCTGCTGAACCTTTACTGCCCTTATCCAGCGTATGCTGCTAGAGACCATTTTAACCATGAAATGCATCACTGTGGTTCTAATTAACACCTTCAAATGAACATCTGATATCCAGCATGCGTACTTGTATCCTCTCGATGTCCTGATGTTTAGGATGCAGTCTTTGTTAAGTCAGATGTAATAATAGCAATATGGAAGATCAGCCAGAACCCAAGAGAGAATACAGAAACTTCAGGTGAACGTGATTCACTTGGGTAACTTCATCCAGGTTGGAAAATCTGAATTTCGTGATTAATCTGGAGAAATCACATCCCTGTATTTACCACACACACAGAGAGAGAGAGAGAGAGAGAGAGAGAGAGAGCGAGAGACGAAGACAGAGAGAGAAAGAGAAAGAGAGAGAAGGGGGGAGAAAGAGAAGCAGGGGGAGAGAGAGAGAGAGAAAGAGAGGGGTGGCTGTCAGAGAGGAGTTACCTGCGGCTCCATGGGCCGGTGCATGGCGGAGGCGGCCTCGGCCGAAGAGCCACTGGAGGGGGGGTCGGAGGAGCGTGGGGGCAGGGGGGGCTGCTTGGGAGGCAGAGCAGCGGACTGGGGAGACCCCTGGATGTTTTTACGGTAGCGCTCGTCAGCCTGGGGGGGAGAGGTGGAACGGGTCAGAGATGTCAGTGGTTGGCGGAATCTGGATTGAACCCTCCGTGGGGGGGGGTTACTGACCAACCAGGAGAAGGGAACCACCTCTAATAAAAATCAAAATAAATATTTGCAATTTTCCCCCAAACGTTTCCTTTTTTCTTTTTTGCAGTTTCAGAGCAAAATGGTCAATGTAACAGAAAGGAAGTGCAACGTTTGGTAATTGTCAGTCTGTTGAACACAGAGACTCCAAGGATCATGAACCGACAGCGTTAGGTCAACATAAATGTCGTTTCTTTTGGATTATGAAATGGTTCCTCACTCCCAAATGTTTAACTGCTTTGCCCTTTACATTGAACACAACCCACCCTGGGCACAGCTAGTCACACCATACCACAAATAAAGTCTTTAACATGCCAGTCAAGACCAGCCAAGGCAGCTGCATGTGAGCAACACAGACAAGTTGGACACAAAACGTGTGAATTGCTTTTGATTAGAAGACAATAGAGGTTGATCCTTAGTAAGGCCATAACAAAGCACCATTTGTGCGACTGTCGTGGAGTCTAGCATGTTAGTGCGTGCCTTAGCCGTCCACATGCAACATTTGAGACAGGTTAAAATCCAACCATTGGATTCTTTACACAGTTTAATAGTTACTGGTAATGCCAGATTCCCTCCAAATGCGAGAAGTTTCACGCTGAAGAAACATAAAATATAAAATGGAGGCGAGTGCAACCAAGATGGAATAATTCTACTACAACCCTATATGTGGCGAGATCTAGAAGCCGTGATTCACACCATTTGTATGTTCCTTGGTATCTAATCACACTTTATTTATGTCTTCGCCAAGTGAAAATCAGGATGATGAAATTTGCGCCTCAGAAATAGATTTAGTAATTAGGAAACACTGTAGAGGCAGGAAACAATGAGGATCAATAGAAGAGAAATAAAAGAAGAATGTTCCATTCAGGATGTAAATAATGGTTTTCCATTATCTGTTCAATCCTCCATTTGAGAAATATATCCATCTTTGAACACTACAGCACATTTAGCTGACATTAGCTCAGCATCTACATTATTAAAAAATAAAAAACACTACTTAGCAGCTAAATTATTCAAATTAAAATAAAAAAATTCTGTTCTGTATCTCGTCTGAGGTTGAGGTAAAAGAACAATACTGACATGGTGTCTCATGTCTGTCTCACAAGGCTATTTATGTTGCAGAAAGGAAAACCTTCATTTGCTGCTCAAAGCCCCTCCGGTGTTAAGAGACGCTCAGCCCGAGTGAGGACAAGCATGCTAGCAACGGCAGGCAGCAGAGAGAGAGACAGTAGGAGAGGAGGGGGGGGGCGGGGCCGTTAGGAGGTTTCACCTCTCCGACAGGCTGGGTAGGATGATTGACAGACTCCCCAGTCCTATCGGGCTCCGCGTCTTCTCCCAGAGGGAGCTCAGAGTCGTTTGGGGCTCCGTCCCTCTCGGGAGGGACGAGGGACGGGGGGGTTGTCGCGGGCTGGTCTGGGGGGGCCTTGTTGGGGGCCGTCATCTCTGGGGTCTGCGGGGGCTGGGGCTGGCTCTCTTGGGTGTCCGCTCGGGTGTCTTTAACCAGGGGGAGGGGGCTGTTGAGCACCTGAGCTTGCGGGGTGGCGGAGATTGGGACCCTGTCGGGGGGCGCGGCACCAGCAGCGGAGGTCTGAGGGGGCTTGGGCGAGTCCCCCGCCTGTTCGCGTCGGCTGCGGTCGTACTGCAGGGAGAGCAGGTAGGCCTGCTCCTGCTGCAGCCGCTTGTGGAGGCGCTCGGCCTGGCGCTGCTCCTCCAGCTCGCGCCACTTGAACTCCTGGTGCAGAGGAGGCGCGCGGCAGTGTTGTTGAGAGGCGGCACGGCCCACCGGGGAAGCTAGCAGCACGCCCTGCCGACCAGCGTTAAGCAAGGCCCACACTGTTGTTTTAACTGCTACGTAGATGCATGCTAACGCTACGTAGGTGGGAGTTAACGCTACGTACGTGGGAGCTAACGCTACGTTGATGTATGCTAACGCTACGTAGGTGGGAGTTAACGCTACGTAGGTGGGAGCTATCGCTATATTGATGCATGCTAACGCTACGTAGGTGGTAGCTAATGCTACGTAGGTGGGAGCTATCGCTATATTGATGCATGCTAACGCTACGTAGGTGGGAGTTAACGCTACGTACGTGGGAGCTATCGCTATATTGATGCATGCTAACGCTACGTAGGTGGGAGCTAACGCTACGTAGGTGGGAGCTAACGCTACGTACGTGGGAGCTAACGCTACGTTGATGCATGCTAACGCTATGTACGTGGGAGCTAACGCTACGTAGATGGACGCTAACCCTACGTTGATGTATGCTAACGCTACGTAGGTGGGAGTTAACGCTATGTACGTGGGAGCTATCGCTATATTGATGCATGCTAACGCTACGTAGGTGGGAGCTAACGCTACGTACGTGGGAGCTAACGCTACGTAGGTGGGAGCTAACGCTATATTGATGCATGCTAACGCTACGTAGGTGGGAGCTAACGCTATATTGATGCATGCTAACGCTACGTACGTGGGAGCCAACGCTACGTACGTGGGAGCTAACGCTACGTAGGTGGGAGCTAACGCTACGTAGGTGGGAGTTAACGCTATGTACGTGGGAGCTATCGCTATATTGATGCATGCTAATGCTACGTACGTGGGAGCTAACGCTACCTAGGTGGGACACTAAAGCCTGTTGCACACTGCACGCCGAGCCGACGCGGAGCGGATCTGCTTTGGTTCCGCTCCCATGTTAACCAATGAGTCTTTGCATACGGTGCTAAGACTCATGTCCGTGAATGTGCTGTAAGAGCAGGCTCGATAAAATCCGTCCTCAGTCCACGTGCAGCGTGCAACGGGCTTCATGCTATGTAGATGGACGTATGTAAATGGCGCCAATATTATATAAAGTATCCTTTTCCCCCTACATTCAACCACAAGCAAATTTTTAAAACCAAGTTATGATTAATTTATATGATTTTCCTTGAAAAGTCCAATGTAATTGTGACAGTGGAAGAACATTATTTTCCTTCTCAGAAGGTTCTTCAAGGAATGTGTTTCATTTCAGTCGGATGAGTAGGACTTCTTTCTCACATCCATCTCACTTTCTCAAATCAGTCAGCTTTTGTAGTAACGCATTATAAACCAATAAAACTAATCCTGTCAAACACAAACAGGCCATTCCACCAGTACTGCATGTCAACATCGCAACAATGGGAATAACAGCGGAATATGAATACCAGTGGAACAATATTGACATTCGGAATGGTGGTCATCTTGTTTCAGGAAGAAACTATTGACTTAACATTGATTGCTTTCACACTGTGTAAATACATCTCAAGTTTATCCATTCCACAGGAGTGGTATAGTTTGTTTTTTTCAACCATGGGGAGGCACTGAATCTAAACACTAAACCTGCTGATTTCACGCATTACATAGATACTTTCTGTAGGGCTGGATACAAACCATGACACCTTAATGGCCAACAACTAAAATAACCCTCCTGAAGCGTAGTTAATATTAGAAATGTCCCATCCAAAGAGGTTCCCCATGGTATTTTCAAAAACTACTACACAAACACGGCAAAAATACATTCCCCCCCACACAACAGGCCTCTCAGTTTCTACGCCATGGCAAAATATAGCCCGGTTTCCATGCAAGTTCACGTTTTGGACCTTGGAACATTGTCAGGGACACCAGATTATCTATGCCCATGTTGTCAGCGTTACTAGCAAAGACTCCATTACTTTAAAAACAGTTACAGAAGTCCTCCCTGTGCCAAGACAAATACAGTAGTCTGAAAACCATAAACAATTAACTAATAACCCTGCTCATTTTTTCCCCCCTGGAGAAAATTGAACAGGAAGTCCATATTTGGACAAGACGATGTCACCCAACCTATGAAGTAACTAGTAGGGTGGTGTGTATGTGTGTGTGTGTGTACGTGCACGCCTCGTACCAGTAGCATGGCCTGCTCCTTTAGCAGCTGTTGCTGCAGCATCTCCAAGTGTCGCTGCTCCTCCTCCAGTTGACGACGGATATACTCCTGTCAATCAAAGCGGGAAGCGGGATTGGTGAGAATCCAGGATGAAGGAAAATTTGGGGACGGAACATCTGTTTATTTTTATTATTATTAATAGATGCATAACAAATAAAGCAAACTGGAATAGGGATTATTAGCCTCGCAATGCCATCCTGGTCTTGTGGATCGAACCCCTCAATTCAAAAGCGTTTGTCACAAAAGCAGTGCTAATATATTAAAATCAAACTTCCTTCCCTACCGTAATCTCACCCAATTACCATGTTTAAAATCAGCCAGTGCTCCAAAGGAAAACTAAATGCACACTGTCACCTTCTAAAAAACTTCAGATAGGTGCCGATTGGCTGGTTGTTTGCTAATCAAGAGACAAGCACTTCTGCATTGAGGGATTACAAATATATGCTCGCTTTAGACACAAACTCGAAACGGGTTCATTTTAGACACGAAACATAAGGTTTAATTTCAGTTTGTCGCAGACCTGCTCGCGGTCGTCCATTTCAGATGTTAACCGCAGATGCTCACTTCAGACGTTAACCGCAGACGTTCATGTTTAAGTCAGACCTGCTCGCGGTCGTCCACTTCAGATGTTAACCGCAGACATTCATGTTTAAGTCAGACCTGCCCGTGGTCGTTCACTTCAGACGTTAACCACAGACGTTCACTAAAGACGTTAACCGCGGTCGTTCATTAAAGACTCACTAAAGACGTTTAAGTCAGACTCTTAAGTCAGACGCCAAGTCTGCAGACGTTTAAGTCAGACGCTAAAGTCAAACCTGCTCGCGGTCGTTCCTCCTCTTCTCGTCCTCGGCCCGCCGTCGCTCCTCCTCCTCCTTGCGTCGCCGCTCCATCTCCTCCACGTGCCTCTTCTCCTCCTGCTCCTTCCGCCGCCGCTGCTCCCGCTCCTGCTGCCGACGCATCTCGCGCTCGCGCCTCTGTTGCTGTTGGCGACCGGGAGAGAGCAGGCGTGAGCACGCTACAGTGCACGTTTTGAGGTTCCCACAAAACGGGAAAACAACAGGAAACACCTTCAAGGTCCAGAGCCTACTTCCTGTATTTCCATTTGTAATCCTTAATTTTTTTTTAAATAAATATCTGCATTTTATGGGCTGAAAATAAAACTAGACGTCATATCGTTTAAAAATCACCACAGGACGTGGCTGGTTTTCATCGGTACACTTGGTACGCTCATAGGTCATCCTTTAAAAACAAATTTGATGGCCGATAACAATATAAAACAATTAACTGCATATTATATTTTGTTTAAAGCAGTGTTTCCCAACCCTGGTCCTCGGGGAACACTGCCCTGCATGTTTTAGATGTTGCCTTGCTCCAACACAGCTGATTCAAATGAATGGCTCGTCAGAATCCTGATAACGAGCCATTCATTTGAATCAGCTGTGTTGGAGCAGGAAGACATAAAACATGCAGGGCAGTGTTCCCAGAAGACCAGGGTTGGGAAACACTGCTTTAAAGTGTAACGGCACCCTCAAATGTGTTTTTTGAGCAGTAAACTAGGTAATATGATTGATCTGTGATGAGACACATCAATGCTGGTGGCAATATTAATGAAAACTTCCGTTTTAATAAACTTCTGCATTTCATTGGCTGAAAACAAAACAAAACGTATCGGTTAAAAAAAATAATCACGCCAGGACGTGGCTGGTTTTCATCGGTACACTCATACATCAAATTCAAATGTTAATGTTAATGGGGGTCCCCGTCTCAGCCCCTCCCCTCCCCTAACTCAGCTCCTTGACGCATTTGTCAAAGTTGCAGTGGGTGGAGTCAGGCTCAGAGCTGGGGTGCAGTTACACTTTAAAGGTGGAGTCAGGCTCAGAGCTGGGGGGCAGCTACACTTTAAAGGAGGAGTCAGGCTCAGAGCTGGGGTGCATCTACACTTTAAAGGTGGAGTCAGGCTCAGAGCTGGGGTGCAGGTACACTTTAAAGGAGGAGTCAGGCTCAGAGCTGGG
>JAODUH010046111.1:0-19771 GCA_027564835.1 Typhlichthys subterraneus
TTGTTGTGTGTGTGTGAGAGAGAGAGAGAGAGAGAGAGAGAGAGAGAGAGAGAGAGCGAGAGAGAGAGAGTGAGAGACAGATTCATCTTATACTGGAACACATTGGAACAAGTTATTACACTCTCAATGAGGCATGCTGGGAACATAACACATTGGGTTGGGTTATGTTCTATACTGTCTATCCTTATAGCCTGCGCCGTTACATTTACTCTCCTGTCAAGTCGTTTCAGTAATACAATAACATTATTTTAGGGTCAAGGAGATCATTTGAAGGACGTTGTGAAAATGATTGCAAGGACGTAAATGATACAACTCTCCTTCTCAGTCACGTTTGTACCTCTACAGACTGAGACTAGTGTAGAGGCTTCGTGTCCTTGTAGGAAAACAACACCGACTTATGTTCACCTGTAGTTATGTTGCTGCAATTATTATCGCAATGCAAGCTTCTGTGCTTGTAATACATTACACTATATGATTTAATATGTCACGTCATACAGTATAAGCCATGCTTTTATACATAAAAAATAATAAACTCACATGAAATATTATACTCTGAGATATATCAATAAAAATCAGATATGTGGATGCAAGGAATTTCTGCACATTAGCCCACACACCAAGAACACATCAATAAAACATGCTATTCATTAAATATGCATACATACACACTTTAATGAACATTGGGTAGTGGGCACTAACACTCAATGACATCCAGTGGTTGGCTGACAATTCATTTGAACGTCGAGTAAAACATGTATCCATTATTCAAAGTTATTCATAGCATATACTGCAGCCTATATAATATATTGCCTTCTCTTCTCTCGACGGGCACTGCTTTTCGTTTCCCGCGACGCGCTCTCCTCTAATTTCCCTCGTTTTCTTTCTTTCTACCTGTCTCCTCAATCAACCCCCCAAACAGACACTTTTAACGCACACGCCTTCGCACACGCACGCACCTCACAATGTGACACATCCACATCAGTCATACAGTATACTATGTAATCTGCGGTGGCCACTGTTTGGCGGCCATAGGATCAAACGCGCTGCGGGGTATTGCTCCGAATGGAAGCAGCAGCTCTGCTCCAGTGCTCCGCTCTGTTCTACTGCTCCAGTAATAACCCGGCACACCGCTGTCACATAAGCAATCACTCTGTAGCCTACTTCACGTGTCAATGCGTGGCGTGTCAACGAGAGAATTACAGTAGCACCCCGTGTTTTGTTGTTTTGTGGTAATATGTCCGCGATGGCGTTTTACAGACCGTGCATGATAGCATCTCTAAAATAAAATGGCTCCGGGACATATGAATGCCTTAAGGCAAATGTTGGTACAACATGGTAAAAATAGCGCTTGATAGAATAAAGTGTGTGTAGGCATATGTGTGTGTGTGTGTGTGTGTGTGTGTGTGTGTGCGTGCGTGTGCGTGCGTGTGCGTGTGTGTGTGTGTGTGTGTGTGTGTGTGCAGAACATCATGCATGACAGATATTCTCTTGTCGGTTCCATGAGGTCACAGATACAAAAACATGGAGCACACAGAAATATATATTTCCAGTGACGTTTCATTAAGGTTGATAAAATGCTACACCCTTCCCTTTCCATGTTAGCATGATACCCATCCTTGTTGCTTTCAGGAAATCATCCCATTACCGAAACAACATGTGCTACAGCTGAAAATCAGCTGACAACAACACACAACATATTGGATGGAGGCATTCAGTGCTCCTCCATGCAGCCATTTTTATCACCCTTGAACTCTTTGTTATATATATCCTAAATTTTTTGTTAAAAATCACTCCCTTCTTAACACTGGTGGAGAGGAGAGAACATGAAGAAAGGGGAGCAAAGAGGAGGGGAGAGGAGAGGACTGGAGAGGGGAGGAGTGAAGAGCAGAAGATGAGAGGGAGGGAGGTATACAGTAATAATGAATGGGGGAGTTTGGGTGTTGGCAGTGTGGATGTGGTTTTTGAGGCCTCTGTCTCCTCTCCCAGCTTGTAAATGGAATAACGTGTTGTACTTGGTGTTTATCGCAAATCCAATTCCGAGTCTAATGTAACAAGGTCTGCTAGAATAACTAATTGATATTTTCCCCAAGCAGCAATAATGTTCACTACGGATATGTTTACTTCACATTATTCCACAAACCATAACAGGCTATTGATATGTAAAACCAGTAGTAATTGACAGTTAAACTATAGCTTTGAAACTATTAAAAATAAATAGACCTATATTTAATTAGAACGCCTCCCTCGAGTAATATGTTTTATATCTTAAAAATATAAATGTTAAACGATGCAATTTGTAGCATTGCATACATTTGAGTGAGTCTATTTTCTTTTTCAACTATATATTTAGTTTACAAGTAAATGCGTTTTGCCTTACTGTATGTTGAGTAAATGCACTTTTAATAGGATACATGCAAATTGCTGCATTTCTATTCAATATGATTTCGTGTGTTTTTAATAGGTGTTCAATAGAGTAGTTCACATGGGTTCTGGAGACAGGGACCTGCGTCCTGCAAGTTCCCAAGAACATTTATTTTGAGATCTTTGTCTCTGCGAAAGAACAATATATCCTGTTTGTTTGTGTACTATTTAGACTCAGTGACCTGCAATTAATAACTGCTTAGTGATTGACACTTATTTATTCCGCAGGCAACCAACATAATAGGGATTACGCGTGAAATTGTAGGCTGTATTTGCAAACACGAGCCGTTTTGTGGAATGAATAGCTACAATTTCAATTTAAATACCAAACACACAATTTCCCTAATGATTATACATTGGAAATTGCACTACAAAACAGTATTGGTCTACTTTGTATCCCTAAGTAGCCTAAACATCAGAACCGTGCACTTGTCGTTTGGCAGTTTAGGATCGCAGTAGACAACAAGCCTCCGGACTGGAGTCTCATGGCTATGCGCGTACTTAAAGTTGAAATAAACAAACCAACCTTACCTTCAGCTCATGAATGGCTATGCCGTGGGGTAGATCGATCTCTCTCTATTAGTAATCCATAGGAAATTGTCTTGAAAGCAGATTAAATACTGTCCTCATTTTAACAACACGAACGCTACTTTTCTAAAGGCTTACTTGCGCTTTTTGTTACATGCCGCCCTCAAACCACACCTTCTCAAATCGGAATATCCATCGGAAATCCACGCTATAGAATGAACCCCAGTTTTGTGTTTGTATTTAAACCCCCTCGGGTAAATTGAGCGAAACCGACTAGGTGTCCCAAACTGGCGGCGGAGCTATCGGAATCATGCGTGGCTACTGAGCAGTCTCTCTTCTACAAAAGCCTATGGTCATCCTATTTGGAGATGAAGCTTCTTACGCTAGAGCGCAGCACAGCGATCCCAGCTGTCACCAACCCGCTACACACTCTCTCACACATAACACACACACGCACATACGCACATATACACACACACACGCACACACACACACACACACATGCGCGCTCACACTGGGAGGAGCTAAACGCTATGCTGGAGTGTGCTTGGTGCCACTGGCCGGGTCTATTGTTTCGAGCAGTGCCAGTTATGGACAACTGTATTTCTATTTTTACGCAGCGGCATTTCATACGAATGCGCCTTGGGGAAAGAGAAAGCACGAACTCTATTAATATCTTAGTAATAATATATGACATTTTAAAACCATATTGGAATGGTTCATTTGTATAGCCTACCGTATTAAATATTGTCGTCTTGTACGGAGACAGCGTGCAGCCTCTAAGAAAAATAATTGTTGATTTTAGCGGAACAATACCCTACAGATTCAGGATATATGTTCATGAGAACCCACGTTAATCTCTTTGTGCGTGTTGTGTCCAAATCGGAATGTACCAGGTTCAAAGCCCCTCTGCAAGGACGGCCCTTCCTTCCTAGACAGTCACTCCCTTTTCTCTCCGGGAATACGCGCATGTCCTCACGCAAGAACACTTGTAACGTGAACGCACGCGTGGAAGCACACGCACGCGCAGAAGCGCACACTTGGCACACACACATGCCTGCCAATTATATGTTGTTAAGTTTTAAGAAGTTGGTGCTTGCAGCATGCATGTGGGTGTGTTTGTAATTATTTCACATAAAGTCATTGTAGAAGTTCGTCAGGCTGTAGCATTGCCAAAAGTCCAAATATAAGACATATACACCGCATGCTACAAAAACAAATATTTTTATTTCACTATATTTCACTATATCTTGCTATCGTGCACAAACTGTTTCCATGTTCCCTTCCTGTTACTTTTAGATGCTTGACATGGGTTATTATAATACACTTGGCTAATTTAGTTTCCTACAGTATAAGCTATGAGCAGTATGCTTCGCCTTTTGGTGGCTTTTACATGACATTTTCTTAATGTATCTTTTATAGTTGTTTGTATATAAATTGAATTTATTATTGAGTTGAACTAATAACGATGTGTCCTAGAGCATATGAGCACATTTCTTTCAAAATAATGTGCATTGTAAGTAAAAGAGCGTGTCACATTGTACTGTAGGCCTATATTTATGTTTAATTTCCTTGTAAACCCACGAGATGCTTGTGCATTTGCAATGAATAATTTGAATGCTTTTGACCGCCATGGGAATAAGTACATCAAAAGTAGTGACCTTCTCTCAAACCTCTCTAATATGTCTATATCTTCCACTTTCTATTGTGCCCACCCACAGTGGAAGCCTTGTTAAATGTGGGAAGGGGATATGATTTAAGGAGCTCACAGTGTCAAGATACACAGCCGTTAGTTTGAGCTCTCAAAATATACTCATGTCAGAGCTTATCTTGCTGTGCAGATAAAATAGTCCCAGGTGTATTAGGGAGCTGTGTGTGAAAATGAGACAGTTGATTTAGGGCCTTTCCATCTGCGACAGACAGTATAGACACACACACTGACTCATGAGGGACGCAGCTAAGCTCCTATAGTCCAAGTCCTTGATGTCTGTCCCATCCAAAATGCTGTGTCTGCTCTCTATTCTCCCGTTCTTTCTCTAAGTAAGGCTTCGTGTCTTGTTAACAACCTTTACTGTCTCTTCACTTGTCGTCTGCTCACACCAGTGTCTCCCAATAATGGCACACATCCAATTCACACCCTGGTGCGACCAGCGAACCCAAAGGAGTTCTTCTCAACCCAGAGAAATTGTTAAGCGCCGTTCAGTCTTTTGTAGCAACATGGCCCATGTGCAACGCTTCACCTGTCTCCTATACTGCTTCCCCCAGACGAAAAAGAAAACATCCCAAATCTGTCAAAACTGTGGCTTCTTTCATTTTCGTGGATGAAGGTGTCAGCTAACCATGCAGTAGCTTGTTGTTAGCTGCCCAGCCACATGACACAGATGCATAGTGACGACATACAGTGCTGTATATCAGTGCTGCCTCTGATTTGTCTCTCTGTTCATGCTTAAATGAACATGCACTACAAGTATATTAATAAACATACAGTATATAAACTATTACACGAGTGTACACACACACACACACGCACATACAAAAAACATGTTTTATCTGTTATTAAAAGTGTTACTAAACGCCCCCAGGGTTGTGCCAGACACTCTTGAGTGCAGGATAGAGCTCTGAGCTTCAAATCTAAACAATGTTTTTGTAATGCTGGTTTTAGCCACAAGGGGTTTTATCCAGACACATTGAGATATACAGTAGTATTCTGTTGCATCATAGTTTAATTATAGCGCAATAAAAGGTGGTGTCAGCTCACAAATATAAATAGACATGCACACACAAATTCAACCATTAAAGCCTTACCGTCATTAGATTTACCTGAGTGCTGCTGCTGGTGATAGGACATCTGTTGGTCGTTTGCTGAGCTGTGGACATGTCCAAAAGCATTAGTGTTGAAAATGCCACTGCAATTGTTGTTTGGTGTTTACCTGGTTTATCCTGACAGCTGAAAGAGGGAACACATATAGAATTGTGTCCCACCCTGCATTTAACCTGCCTCTAAACCACTGGCTCTGAAGGGCTGCTGCAGCCTGTGATTTAATACAATACTATGTGGTATAGAGTAAGAAACATTGCTATTTAAAAGTTACACTTCGTATATACAGTTACTCTCTCTTCTGCTGTTATTAGTTGCCTCACTGTTGAGTACTTGATGGGTAAAGAAAAATATGAAAATATACATATACTAACTTTCTATATACTAAACATCTTAAAAGCTTAAAAGCTACTTGTAAGCTAATAGGCCTACATCTTTTTTAAAATTGACCAAATATCTCCTTGTGTTTCACTATCTTATCATTCTCTGTGCGTGCTGAACATAATGAACTTGTACTTCTACACAGCCCTGGCTCCGTCTATAGGAACCCTACCAGTGGTGCAGACAACAATAATATCCTATACTTTGCTATGCGTTTCCAATGTGTGAGGCATTGCTCCTCATGGAGCAACCAGTGGTACTCAAGGCAGAGGTGTTTATGATGTGATCCAATTTAGACACCAACAAGCTTTCTCCTGTAAGACTTACTGTATACATGTAATAAGTCTGGTGATCAGCAATGTATCTCTCAAGCCACTCTTGTCTGGCATTAACAATGTATTAGAACATGAAGCACAATGTTATTAAACAGTAATGTCTGGCAGGGTGGCTTAGTTCTGGGCGCAGCTCATCACACACGGGCATGTGAGTATACAACAATCCTCAAACAGGCCTGTATCAGACAGAATCATACAGCAGTACCATGACATCAAACATACACGATGAGTAATGCACACACACACACACACACACACACACACACACACACATACACACCCGGTGGTCCGCTGCCGCAATGAACTCAGCGAGAGAGAGAAAATGGCGGGAATGTGATAGTTGCAGCCATGCTTTTCTTTGTGTTTTCGTGGTTCACCAGTCCTTGTGTCACTGCCCTCGTGTTGATTGATTATTGCTTTCACCTGTTCCGTGTTAAGCCCTGTCCAATCATGTGTCTTGCTTTCCTGTATATTTAGTCTTTGTGTGTTTTCTTTTTTTCTCATGTTGGTGGGATCGTTGACTTGTGTTCGGTGTATGTGGTCTTGTCTGTCTGTTCCTTGTGTTTTGCGGATGAAACTTCTGACGAGTCAACTCTGTCGTTACCGCCTCCACACCATAACAGGGGACCTAGCTTGTTTAAAACGAAGCTCCTGCCTGCTACAGGGACCAATGAATAGGTTGAGTCAGCTGGGTGTAGTGATCAGCTGAGTGGCGGCTAACTGCCAGCTGATGGCTGGTGGCTCGCAGATGTCTGTTGCCAGAGCTAGCGCTACACTCAATTCAGAGCACATAACATTGTGTTTGTTAGGATCTTATAGATATGCCTGTAGGCTGTGAAAATAGGTGAGGCTGTCACTTGACAATACAAATGGCACAAAATGTAAAAAAAAAAGAAAAGCTAAAGACAAATTGTTGAAACAAAATCTAACTGTTAGATAAATGTTACTTATTGAAGTTAACAAAAACACATTGCTTACTGGTCAATGAAAGCAAATATAAACTTTGGTTTTGCATCAGGTTGTGTGCTCCAACTTGCATAAACAGAAACTTGCCTAGGACTCAGCAGAGCAAGACTCCCATTGTGATTCAATGTATTCAGAGTTTGGCACATGACATGCTACTAAAACTCAGTTCATAATGATCATTTAGTGCATTACTGTAAAAACCTGACTGCAGGGACAGTGCAATTTCCAGCTGTTCCGAGATGAGAAAATATCATCCTGCACAAAATATATAAATAAAAGGTTCATTAATACGATTATTGTTTGTGAGCAACAACAATGACGATCTTAAAACCTTAGCTCACGCCGATGGAGGTGAAAAGGACATGCAAGCACAGTGTGTGTTGCATGTGGTGGGGGAACTTGTCATAACAAACCCTGTGAGAAGTGACAGTTGAATTCCCTAGTTATGCAGTACATATGAAGTAACACACTGTGCATATACAAAATAACACACACACACACACACACACACACAAAATCTTGGTAGTGCACACTGTAATATTGATTAGTAGGGAACAGTCTTTTCCTCTCAACAGGAGAGAAGATTCATTCAGTCTCAACTGAAGAGAATTTACATCCTTTAGCACATCTCGCTAACAAGCTGCACTTTCACACCATTTTAATTGGTCTCCATGAACTGCATTTTTCCTGTAGCACTGGTAGTGGAAGGCCATGAAAATTGATTTATCCACCTAGATTATGAGATTACATCTGATTTTATTATAATTGTAATATCTGAACCTCTCTTAAAGTAAGTGTGTGTGTGTTTTTGTGCGGTCACGTGTGTGCATGCATCAGCAGTCAGAATAGAATCGTAATATGTGTTTGATACATCAAATAGTTGATTCATTATGATATACAGTAATATAATTCCCCTTACGATCTCTGCTTAATATTAAAACCCATCGTGGTTTCTGCTTACCAAACAATCTTGTGATAGAAGAGCGTGGCTGTGATTACAGTAATATACATCATCCTAGTTGATTACTGTATATCATAGTGGGAAGAATGGTGGGATGGTTTGGGTTATAACCAGTAATGAGAAAACAATGTAAGGTGTGTCTGTGTTAGCTACTGTACCAAAAGTTGGCTAGTGCGAGACAGACCCACTCAGACAAACACTCACACACTGACACACACTTTCTTATAACTCATTCTGTACCTAGAGCTAGACTGATATAGCGTCAGTCTCCTCAATGGACCAAGGTTTGCATGAAAGTCATAAATAAGTCAGCATGTCTGTGTGATAGCTCTCTAACCAAGTGTGACAGTTAAAGAGCACAGGTTTTAGGTTTTTAGAGGCACTACGTGTGTGTTGTGGCGTTCCTGGCCTTCTTTTACCTCAAACCTTGTACCACACATGGACGTAATGTTGAGAGGCAGAGAGGAACGGGAGAGAGAGCTGCTGACGTCAGTGTTATAGTTACAGAGTGCATGCTTTTGAGGCTTTTTGAGAAATGTATAGTGAACACACCCAACACCTGCCAGTGAATCATTGGAACTTGGATTCCATCTCATGTTGTCACTAAAAGTGTCAGCTCGCTTGGGATTTGGGGTTGATTCTATCACCTCATTCCTTGAATAGCTAGTATACACACAAGCGACCACAACCCCATCTCCAGCCCCATCTCAAGTGGTTTTAATCAACACGTCTTAGAGGAAAACTGATAAGTAAATCTACTTGTGCACGTGTGGAGTGTATACAGAGGTCAAGAGCAGCCTTCGTCCAGTCTCTACATCTCTACAGTCTTTGCCAGACTCAACCAGAACACCACCGGTCTCATCTGAAGCCCTTAGCTCCAATACTAACTTGCGCTCATCTCATTAGTCTAAGTATGACCACAGCCAATCCACATTGTCCCTCTACACCACTTTTGCATCCCTGGATGAAGACCCAGATATGGCCCTTGTAAAGCAGCTGATCTAATGACAGCCATGCTGAATAAGTCATCACACCTCTGCTAGCATAGCATCTCATCTATTTTTAAACCCAAAGAATCTCTGTTTTCCTCTTGCATCTCTCTCTATACCTGAGTATACTTATATTTTTCACTTTCCAAATAAAAGGGGTCAGTGTTTTAAGACCATTCAGTTGCATGTTGCTGCTACATATTTAATAAATCTGTGTTGTCTAGTGCGTCATACGTGCTTTCTTTGGAGTCTGCTGGGGCTGTTTTTATTTAATTACCTCAGCCCTGCAGTGGTTTCTGGTTGTTAGGGAGAGATGGGGGAGGTACATAGCCGTAGCCAACTATATATGAGAAAATAATAGCTTATCTCAAATAAAATATGTGCATTTGGACCTTGACAGCAGTTATCTTCTGGGGGCCATAATTTGAAATAAAATTTTCAAATTACCCTAAAGGAACCTCACAGTAAATTATGACAAATTATTCAGTATTTGTTTTTAAAATTTATATTCTGTTATAGCCACAGGATTGTGTTTAGGGGATTTGGTTTCTGCAGAATTAGTGGCATTTTGATCAAACCCTTTGCGTTCCATTGCAAACGAAACTCGCTTTGGACTGCTAAATGATTGATGGAATGAGATGAATGTGAATGTAGGTCACTGTGGGTGAGGATCGACAGAAGCCACATAAATCAAACAGGGATGATAACCAAGTATCATGGCGGATAATGGACCAACCAGCCCCATTACAGGTTTATGCAACAAACATCATCACTATACAGAATATAGCCTCTCAGTGGCGGAATCTCTGCATAGATTGTAATGTTGAAGGAAATATGTACTTATACTGTATATACAAATAACCCGTCCACATTTAGCAGGTTGTTATGTGCAAATCGATTAAATCATGGGTTAATGTTAATCATCTTGCTAATTTGTAGCGCATATAATTTGGACATTGTATGTACTGTACACGAAACAAGTTTAGCAAGGCCGTGTGGGAGAGAGAACAGATTGCCACAAGAATTGTCTCTCATCTCGCCAACATATTTAGTATCAGAGGTGTGTTGTTAAAGAGAGATCTGTCTGGGATGTCTGCTCTCTGATCTTGGTGTAACTCATGCAAAAATATTCTCGTCTCCTCATTAAGCTGCTTCCCTCTGCATCTAAGACAAGAGGATTGATACCAAGGCATTTGTTAATTAACTCAACAAAACATAAACAAAGCAAATCTAGGTTAACCAAGCTTCATGAAGTATTATAATACTAATTTAAATGTATAATGTCAATTTTAAAACATGTTTCAGAAGCAAACAAAAATTGTACATTTGGTATAGAATCAGCTTGGCTAAAACACATTTTACATATACTGTACATAATTATGAAAAGAAATGAAGCACTTCTGAATTTATACAGTACAATGTTATGAAACACCAGTGACATAGCATCCATATTGCATTACCACTTGCCCTAGATTTCTACTGAGGTTTTGACACACATTCAAACTGCTTTTTAAACACAACTAGTTCTCTTCTCCTTTACTGTAACTCAGGACACATCATAGAGGTTTCTTGTCTATTTAATGTCTTCGGTTTGTTAGGTTTGGGCGTATAATACTGTTTCTCTTGTTCTCAGCCTCAGACTCAACAAAGGTTTAAGATAGCGGGGATCCTTGAAATATGCATATATGAAGAGGAAACTAGGGATAGCTAACCAGTAAGGGAGACACACGGGAAAAAGAGAGAAATTGTTGAACAAATGGACTCGTAACAAAGAACATATGAGAGGCAGGGGAAAAAAAGATAGAGGGCCACGAGACAAAAACCTGTATGTCAGTGATGGGTGTAGAGATGGGAAGGGAAAGTTCTATTGTCAGCAGAGAGGATGACAGGTGATGGAGGGATAATGACAGTGGGGTGGAGACTGCTCGACCCCTACTGACCCCTTCCTCCCCAAACTGCTGGAAAGCACTGAAGGAAATGGGTGCAGCAGTGCTGCTAATACGATAGGATATCCTGCCACCTGCCAGCTAACCCCTCTTCCTCAAACTGTAATTGATGCTGCTCAGTTACACAGTCACCTCTGTGGGTAGAGGCAGTGCTGAAGATGAACACAAACACACCGAGAGATGGACGGCACTGACGACTCATCCACCCCAGTGACGCACGCGCAAGTTCACGCACGTGTGCACTGCATACACAAAAGTACATATGCTGACACATGTGCAAGTAGGCTACAGTACACACACACGAACACACGTTCAGGTGACTTAACAATGTTCACTGCCAAAGACACTTTTACTTTGGACACAACATTATGGCAAGTTTCAAAATACAGGAAGTGCATTCATGGAAAGCTTGCCAGAGAAGGCAAGGCAGCATACTTAGCTCTGATCTCATCTGAACGTATGTAAATGTATTCTTCTCTACTCTTCAATGGCGTTAGTTCCCACACATTTCCTCCCCGCTGAAACCCAATTTCTTTACTGTGTGAAATACAACTTTTAAATACAACCATTAAACAAAGGCCTTCTGTGTGGTTTCACACATGTAGGATGCCACACATGCACGAAAGCTTACAAAGTATTGTTTAATGATTGTTTGAAGAGTACTGTAAATTACTCTGCACTGAAATCTTTTCTCATTTTGTGATAATTGAAACCAAACTCTAAATGGTTCCTCGCTTCAAAGGAACACTTGTTTTATTTGTCACTATCCACCATTATGGTTTAGTTCTCATGTTGTCTGTCAGACATAGCACTTTGTGGGTATTCTATGTTGTGGAAAAGCTGCCTTGCCTTAAATCCCAACCCCCTGAAACATCAAAGCATGGCTGCACACTGGAACTTCTAGACCATTTTGGCATTGCCTACCTCTAGATCCAGTAATTACAGCTCAGAGAAGACATCAACGTTATTACTCGTCAAGCCACAGTGTAATAACACCACAAAGCACATCAAAGACATGACTCACGTTTCAGGGGGAAAATGAAAAGTCATGGATTATGCATTAGGAGAAATGAATGAACCTTTGGAAACATTTAGGACAGCAAATTGTGTTACCTGGTGACAGAATTTAACATTCAAAAGAATCAGCCAGTAGGTTGGTTTTACATTTATAACAAAACAGCCAGTCAGTCGTGCGTAATTATCCTAATACTACAGTGAAACATTCAGGTTTCATGTGCCAATACTGCCCTCTAGTGCCTCTTGTCTAGATTGATAGTACTGGTTGTATTGGGAACTAGAGGTATATGGGTGTAACTCCATGTTACTGTAATACAATAAAAGGTCTTCTTCCAATAATGTAAAATATATAATTGTTTACAGAAATTATAAACCTGGTAGATAAAACAATATGCCTTTATTTCTGTCTGAATAGCACTGTTTATACTGATTAACTTTTATATCCGGGCCTAAACCCTTGTTTAGTAATGCCAATAATAAATGCATTTTACTGTAAATTTCCGGTATGGATTTTAAGCAGGAGTAGATACTGTAAGAATCAGCACTGAAGAATATTACAGTACTATCAACAAATGGCCATTTTAAAACAAGTATATTTAAATGTTTACTAGACTGGTTATTTCACTGGTTACACAGCGCATGTGTGGATTTTTACTGTAAATCTATGGTAAATATATCTCATGGTATTTCACAAAATATGTTTGTAAGGATAATAGTGTGTGTGTGTGTGTGTGTGTGTGTGTGTAGGCTACATTTGTGCTGCACAATTGCATATCAGCAAAAACAAAGCTAAATGTAGTTCCCAATGTGTTATCAAGTGAATCTAAAGTGCATAGATACACTCTGTATGCCTAACCAATGTAATATTTATCATATTATGATATATCTTTAATAGAATTGTGTCTAAATAAAAGAACATCCCTGCCATGTCTAGCACTTCAGTGAAATGTCTGCTATTTTAATTAATCATGAAGAGACTGTCTGTCTGGGTTATATCCACGCCCTTTAATTGATCTTGAAGTTATCTCCCCTTCACGTCACTTCCATACGCTTTTGCCCATTACAGTAGAGGGCAAGCAGAATGTCAGACATCTCTGTAGGCTTACAGTACCATGATTAACAAGGATCCTGCTGACCCTGTAGCTCACAACAGGTAGCGCCTCCAGGTATATATAAACTGGCATGAGCAAGTGTAATGTACGTAATGTGATTTTGAAGTACTGTAAAGATAGATGAACAGGCAGGCAGGCACACTGTGACGCAGGCAGATAAGGCAGTAGATGCTCCACTGGATTAGCAAGCAGAACAGGTATGGGAGAACAATGACATATTGTGGCTGTTATGGCTAATTAGATACTTTCACGTTGTTGCAAAAACAAACATACATCAACAGCTACTAGAAAGGTGAAAAAGAAGAGGAAAGAATTCAAGGACATATCAAAAGAACAAAAGCAGTTAAAGATGTATACAGCATATTACAGATTCTTGCATGCATACTATATTCTATACATTGTATTATGATGCATCCACAGTAACATAACACAGTAAGAAATATATCCATTAACATATTGTAATATGGATTACTTACTGCTATGAATAAAAAACTAGCATTCTGGAATATGTATAGCTAAAAGGTGTGCATGCAAAGTTGTGTAGAAAACATCACGGTAATCACAAAGAGCCTGTTAATATATTGTAGCCTACTAAAGATACACCTCTTGGGTGTCTCTGAGCTGAGGCCTTAATGAGTAGGCTGCTGTACAACAACATATTCTGTAAAATGGGCAAATGGCCCCTGTCACACTGTATGGCAAAATCACCCAGCGGTTACAGTAATATGTGACCTAATATTGATGCAGGGTCAATGGATATGGATATGGATACTAGCCTGTGTCTTTTCTCCTCTATGCTCTGTCAGCATGCAGCATTTGAAGGGATACAGTAGGCCTATAGCACTGAATAACATTGACCTGTAATGTAAAGCTGTCTCTATGTGGCCTGCAGGCCTATGTCAGTTTTTTTTCTTCTATTTGGTATATTTATGTTCTGACTATAGACATATTGTAGCTACTATTTTATATACTGTATATTTTATATTATACTTTATAGGCCATTCTATTCTGCAGATGCTTTTGTTAGCTAGCTGTTCGGCTTCCATGCGTTAACTACAAAGACCACAATGCATCACACCGAAACAGTCATCACCGTCCGTGACACATCCACACACAACATTAAGGACAGCTTCCTCTCAGTATGTCTTCTATTTAACTTTGGCAGCGCTATTAGGCCAGTGTTATGTTTGACGCTTTTAATTTGAGTTCATTTCAAATTGTCTTGAGAGGATAAAACCACGACACACAACTAACATTAAACATTTTTGTCAGCTATGCTAAGAGGATGCAGTAGCTAGCGCGGCTATTGCTACCGCCTGCTACAAATAGCCTGCTAAACAGACTCACAGTAGCATTAGTTGGACAGTACCGGTGTTACACTAATTAGGCTGGATAACAAATATCACATTAAAGTTGCAACAACGGAATATTCTTATATAACAAAACAAGGTGAGTAGTTTGTGCGTAACATATAACTGACACTGCTGGTTAATATGTGTGTACATTGTGTACTTGTGTACAAGATTGTGGGCTAAACGTGATATGTTAAGACAGGGTACCCTTTGAAGGGAATTATGCATTATGGACATAATTTGACTTGCATAACATGTTTGTCTTAAGTGTCTTCTGTCTGTATCTTTGCTGTGCTGGTGAGTTGAACGTTTGAGTTTCTATACGGAACTGAACAGATAATCTTTCGTTTAATAATTTTTATCTATTTTGTTCAGTTATACGTTGTGTAACATAGACTACATTTCTACAGCAGAGTGACTTATTTACATGTATGAGTATTTGTGGCATATCAGCATTATTGAATGCGGATGCTGCATAACACTGGTACAGTACATAGGCATCAGTGTATACCAGCAAATACGATCCTTCTCGAATTGAACCATAGCCTACCTACGGGTACATTGATTTTAAAGGTGTACCTAGCCAACCTGAGAATGACTCCCTGCCTTCTGCCCTACCTTCTACCCTATCTAAAATACTTCAGATATAATATATTATCCAGTGGTCACATAACAAATATTTAACATTGTTATTTTGGATTTTCTTAAATGTCCCACATGCATCTTAAAATGAATAAGCTATCTATTATTTAACTATATCATATTGTAACAACCAGTAAGTAACTTGTGTTAATTGTAGACAGACACAACACAATTTAAATATTTATACAATTAGTCCAATTGCAGATTACCATACCTGTTTTCTTAGCTCCTTGCCTTCTTTTTAGCATTTATTTTTTATTTATTGTGGAGTTATGCTAAGAGCTGGGGGTTAAAACATTGCTACCCAAGTTAAAACATGCTAAGCATTAGCATTTTCCTATTTTAAAAAATCACAACATACAAATTATAAACATTAAAACAATATTAAAACACTATTCTATAGTGTATCCTATGATTACATTTGTGTATTTTATTTGTGTGTTTATCTCCCTGTAATCATTTTTTAAAGGAGGCTACAAAACAAAGATGACCAAATTGTTGCACTGGTTTCCCATCATCTGGACCAGGAGAAGGTTTTGAGGAAGGAGATAGATAACAGAACCCAACTATAAACAGCAAGCATGAATCTCCACCAGGTGCTCACCGGGGCGGTCAATCCAGGGGACAATTGTTTCTCTGTAGGGAGCATCAACAATGTGCCATTCACGGTAAGAGATGCCAAGCTGTGGAGCTATGCCATATCACATTTTGTATTTATTTGTAACACTGGCCTCCTTGGCCTGAATAGAGACTTAAACCTTAGCCAGAGCCACTCACTCTGACACAGCATAAAGGTTTATTGCCACTGCCATTAATCAATACAGATGTGTTCTTGTTGACCTGCTGGTCACCAGTGCACTGCACACTTTTTTTCATCCGCTATTACCTTGCTAGAGCGTTTTTACAGTAGTTGCATGCACGTATTGCTAAGGAGCTATTTATTTTCTCTAATCACTCAAGGAACAGCTTTGTGGCCTACTGGACTCTGCTGGAGCACAGTTGATTGATAATGCCTGCTTGTGTGTGAATGAGTACTGCATCAGTGACTACAGTATGTGAATCTGATACGCGTCCTTTGTTTTTATGCTGTTCATCCACTCTAACCATTACTTGGGCTGTTCTGTTTGATTGTGAAGGAGGCAAATGGCATATTTTGTTAGAGGGATAAAAGAAAAGTGTAAAGTCGACTCCTGAGAACTGCTCACACCAAATTGATATAAAATGATTTTCCTCATGCTCCCTAGTTATTATATGATGGCATGTTTTGTTCTACGTCACTAGCAGAAGGACATTCGTAAGTCCTGTTTACAGTAAGAGGTCCCTCATGCAGATTTGTGTACAGGGGCAGGATATGTTTCTTAGTTGCAACCTACAGTACCTGCTCCTTAATACTTGTAAATTGTTTTGGATAAAGGCTTCTGCTAAATGACCTCATTTTGAATGTCCTTTTCACGTGTATTTCTGCCCTACTCGTCTCACGTGACAGGCTTATGCATCTGGCTGCGACGTGGTCATTTTAGGCAGTGACTTTGAGCGCCTGCAGATCATTCCAGGAGCCAAACATGGCAACATCCAGGTTGGCTGTGTGGATTGTTCCCTACAGGGTGGACAGGTAAGAACCAGAAGCTCTGGTCTGTCTCCTCCAAGGTGACAGCCTGCCTGTCAGTAAATGTGTTTACTGACAACAACAAATGTCATGTGTATTCAAGTTTTTGGATTGGCTGCAGACATTTAATCCCCAGCAGTCATTCACCAATACAGTGACTCAAATTTTAATTTGGGTCGTGTTTTTAATGGGGTCGTGTTTACCGTGTTCCCGAGAAGAGTCCATATGAATGCAGCAATTGACAACATGTTACTGAAATGTAGACCATTAGTTCCATTATAAATGCAAACGCAATGTAAACTGTTTGTAGTTAAAGCATTGCATTAGATAAACAAACTAGTATGAAGGAAAACATGTTTGAGTTTGACTAGAGAACCTTACTATCTGGTCAAACTTGCCCTGTTGGTTTTCTTGGTAAATCTGAATTCTTGTAATGTCATTCTATTTTTATTTTTTATTTAAAAAGTATGAATAAATGTACATGATAATGTCTTTATCATAAGACACATAGGCTTGTTTGTCCAATTTGGTCATTGTCATAGAATTTAAGAATATAGTGTTGGGACAACTTACAGTTAAGTAAAGTAACTTAATAATTACATTGAGCTACATTTAAAAAAAAAAAGAAATTGCAATGTGATTGGCCCTCAGCAACAATAGCACAGTGTCAACTGTTCTAGGTTCAAACTGAATCTATGCATAGCATATGCATAGGTGTGATGGTGCCCTGAGACATAGTGTCTGCTATATGTTTAGTGTATTTAATAAAATGAAGATTTGTAGTATGTATGACTCACGTATTCTGACATTTAGGACTCTGCCAGTTGCCATATAATCCACACTATATTAGCTACACAATCTGTATAATTCAAGGTCCCAGGCCTTATTAGAGTTGTATTTTGTATTCTCTTTGGCGTAAATGTGTTCTCCCATCATAAATGCTCTGTGTGCTGCTCCAGCTAATGTGTTAATGGGACCAGTGCACCCTATCACAGAGACGATGATGATTACACAAGGCTTGTCATTGGCCAAGGTTATTTTTGGTTGACGTTCAGACAGCCCAGACGCTGACTCATTTTCTGCTGAGACACCTTCAGGGGTTAGGTTGTGCAGTGCATGTTGCCTGACAATTAAACTTTGATCCACACAACGTCAATTGTAACATAATGTATACACAGTGTTTTAATGCTAGCAATTGTTCTGCAAAACCTTTTTCCATTTGTGAACAATGGGGAAAAAAATAAAGCTGATGTGGCAGACAGTGGCCAGTGGTTTCATCTTCTCTGTTCTCTGTTCTGTCCACTTTGCTGCTGTAGGTTGCAGCTTCTTACGGCAGTATTGTGTGTGTCTCTGCGCCAGTGCAGCTCCCAGATCCAACAAATGGAACATCAGCAGTGAGTAACCAACTTTTAAGTTTCTCTCCATCTAGTGACACATGTTTGCGCTGTTCTAGAAAACGTGTTGTTTTTTTGTTTTTGTTTACAGAAGCTTAACTATCAGTGGCAAAAGAGTGCTCAGTTTGCTCTGCAGTCTGTAGTCCGCAACCTGGCCTGGCACCCCACAGGTACACCGACGACAAACCTCCTACAGTAAACTAATACATACTATATATCAGTTGACATGTTATGTGCTAATTAAATCTGAAACATGGTTAGTTATAACATACTATACATATACAGTATATATTTTAGATATATAATATTCCTATTTGTCCAGGGAGCCATCTTCTTACGGGCTCTCATAGCCTCCAGCTGTGGTCCAACAGTAATGGGGATGAAGAAGAGGACAAGTGGGGTGAAGGTCACATGGGAATTACTATCGGCAGCACTGGTTCTGCCTGGAGGTGCATCTGGCACAGCAAGTAAGAAAGTGGCCAAACCCTGTGAACACATTGATTAAGCCTGTTGTGTAAATGCTTGTTATCTTGGAATGGATATAATGCTGTTTGGAGCAGTTCACATATGTATGTGTAAAAACATAAACAGTATGTTTTATCAGGCAATTTTTTTTCTACTTCTTAAAATACTGTAAAAAAAAATAATGTAAAAATATTGTTGTATTTGTTTTCTTTGTGTAGAACTGCCTCTCCAGTCAATCTAATGAAGTTCTCTCTTGATGGAGAATTCTTTGCTACTGCTGGACCGGTATGTTAGCTATGATATGAAGCTGCTGTGTTTGTGAACACACAGACCACAACAACAATGCATGACTCTCACACGAGGACCACGGTTCATTTTATTTACGAGTTTACGTCATGCCTACACCGTCACCCTACGGCGTATCTTATGCCGTCCTGAGAATATTATGCCTCTGCGCTGGTCTGTCGGTCTCACGCACCTGTGCGCGTTGACTGCGAATGTGAAACCTTACTTTACGGAAGTGCCATGTTTTGATTGTGCTCTCAAATAGAACACAAATAGAGTGGAAACATTTAGAAATAAGCATATGAAATGTTTCTTTCCAGCGAATCTCTTAGTTAAACCAACATTTATCACAGGAAACACTGTGCCACTGCTGATAGAAAATAGTAGGCTATTTATATTTTGCTGCCTGAACAACAAGGAAATGCCATAGGGAAATCCCTGTCTTGTCACGCGCAAAGATGTAGTCTTGGTTAATAATGTTTAACCCTCGCGCTGTCCTATGGGTCAAAATGACCCGGTGCACTTGCCAGTAGCGGGCAGCAACCACAACACG
>JAODUH010046122.1:0-19771 GCA_027564835.1 Typhlichthys subterraneus
GGAGTTTTTGTGCCTCCATTTTGGATGAGGACAACTTCTGAAAGCATTGAGTGTTTTCAGACAGAGCGTCAGAAGAGGAGGGGTGGATACTCTGCCTATGGGTGCTGTCCTAGTAATAATAATGTCATTAATAGCGCACCTTAAAGAACATGTTAGAAGGCACTTTGACAGTCAAATTAAACTAGAACATTAAAAGTCATTAAGAAATAGTGGAAAGGATCAAAATAGTTACGCAAATATCTATAAATATCATATAAAGGTCAAATGTACGTAACTATTAAAGTAAACCATTAAATTAGGCTGAAGACATCTAAAATTAAATATTACTGTATATTATAATGTATTTAGTGTGAAGAGTTTGGTCCAAACTGTATATGTGTACAGATACACTGTATAATGCCAGACTGAGGTTACCTCTTAATTCTTGAGGTGAAGGTCTTGGTGGCATTACTTGCTGAAACACGTGTGGGAGTTCAGGACACAAGGATGAGTGAGAAGAGCTGCTGTCACTCATCCTTATGAGGCTGTGATTGCTGTGGGCTCTGTCCTTCCCTCTGTGTGTGTGTGTGTGTGTGTGTGTGTGGGGTGGGGGGGCTATGGAAGTCTTGTTTTCTGTATTTGGGGATGTGGGTGCCCGGGGTCAGCTACCCCCCCCACCCCGCCCAGCAGCACAAGATGGGGTCACCGGGGGTTAATCAAGTGCAATTTCCCCTCCGTCTCCCTCTCGGTTGTGTCGGCCAGGCAAGCGGGGAGAGCGAGAACGTTCTCTCAGAGCCCAGCCCAAAGCACGTGTAGCGCAAGGCCCGATATGCTAGAGCCCAGCTTTTACTTGGAGTGACATCTGAGATAGAGTTTGCTAGCTACGTCAAGACTACTTGATAATCAATCATTAGTTAATGATTAACTTATGATTATTGAATTCCCGACGACCAATTATATAATTCAGACAGTGACTAAGTCGGACATTAGGTGTAGACAAAGTGTCGCACTACACAACACTGGCCCAGCCTTGACAATGTGTGTCCAATGTGGGGGCGGAGCTTCTGAGGGAGGAGCCTATGGCATTGAAGGGGGCGGAGCTTCTGAGGGAGCACCCTATGGTATTCTAGGGAGTGTTGTTTTTGTTTTGATGAGTTCAAATATCAACAATCTTTCTTCAGCATCACTGACTGCACCTTTAATGTCACTTTGGCTCTGGTTACCTAGGTTTCCGTCATGTATGTTCTCCATCTGACATGTTTGCGTTATCGGCTAGGCAACACCGTCAGGTGTCTTGCTGACCATTTGGAGATGCCCCTCACCCAGACTATCAGGCACACACAAGTCTGTATTCACTAAGTCATACTATTGTTTTTGAACAATGCATTTCCTTTAGAAGTGAGCGTAGCCGTAACGCTGTGCCATCGCATTTTACGTTGGATGTACTAACCTTGCGACTGATCAAGTTCAAGTTTATTGTCATTCAATCATGTTGGAACACAAGGGAATGAAAGTTGTTACCCAGGTACAGCATCGTAACAGCATAATATACTGATACATGATAAGTAACCTAAAACTATATAAAGCACATCTAACAGTTTAAGATCAGTTTTAACTCACGTCATCTGCATTTGGCACGGCCCTCTAAATTTGGCATTATCACGGTGAGTAGAATGATCTATGATCCAGACATATCCGTAAATTGTGGCGCCCAAAAGCAATAGAACAGCAGACTCAGAAAAAGAGAACAAGTTTAACGATAATGAAGTAGACCTATTTATAAATAGCCTAGTTGTCTATATGTATTGTCAAACCTAAAGATAACGGGCGTAATTCTACCACAAAATATTTAGTTTGGGTGACAAGCCTGTATAATTAAAATGAATGAAGTGGAATAAACATTTATTTTAACACACAAGCAATCAAATCCTTCACCACGTCTCTCCATGGCCTGTGTGTTCGTCTTGCTGAGGTTAATATTGCTGTTGAATGCTTCCCCTGAAGAAACGCGCTCACTGGGATAACACCTGCTTTTCAAAGGCAGAGAATTTTTACCGCAAACGTCCGCTAACACGTTAATACATGAGGCCTTTAGAGTGGCACTGGTCTCTGGAAGGATATTTTGATACAATGCTGTGTATTAAAACAGATGGGCTGTTTAAAACATCCTTATTTAACACAATTGCCTTGATTATATTTATTATATATCAAACAATAAAGTCAATAATAATGATTATAAGCTTACCAGAAGCACTATCCAGCACTTTAATGCTTTGTGGTAATTTCATTTCTCATTTTAGGAATATTTAAATTGAATATGTGTTAATGAAAGCTATGTGGATGATGGTAAATAATAATTTTACCTCCAGAAAAGACCTGCAATTGACTTCAGATCTCAGTTACAGAGTAAGATATATGGTTTGAGAGTTATTGTCTCTTATAAATAAATAAATACATTTTCTTATGAATATTTAAATATAGATGTAATTTTGAAAGATATTGATTTTGTATAGATATGCTGTATTGGTTTTGATATTAATATATTTAACCATGTCTTTCATATAAAACCGATCACATCTTGGATCATATATCATCATATATATCATATATTTCTTGTCACAAGCTGAAGCTTATATTGTCTCCACAAACGCCTCGGGAGAATTCCCAGAATCCATCTGTGGTATCAGTGGATATCCGGGTTCTTTCAAACAGACCAAGATTCCTCCGCAGGCACCACAAAGACAAGTGTGTTTATTCTGTCCTGCTCTGCTAGAGGAGGTGACCTGAGAATGCCTGGCGCTATCAAGCCCTTCAGAACACAAACCCAAAGAGACGTTATCTGCTTCCTGCTAATTGCATTCATGGAAGTGTGTCTGTCAGCCTGATTGGCATTGGTAATTACCACGCAAGATTAAAAGATTGGGCACTCACAGCTGCCATCTCTCTCTGGGAAGAGAAGAAGAGTAATTCTGAAGTCAGTCCACATAGAGTCAATACTTTATGCCGTTGTACACACACGTAGTATTGCACTTAATAATTAATATACATACACCGTCCCCCCGATGGATACTTTGATAAAGATGGATACTTAGATTTTTTTCTTTTCTAAATTTGTTAAAATTAATATATATTTAATATTTTCAACTGTCACGTTTATACATCTGGTCATGTGACATGGTTGGCCTGCATCAGACATACACAAGGCCTGATTGTTTTAAGCACCAAAACGAGGTGTGTCATATATGTATAATCGAACATGTAATAAGGCAACAGATGTGAACCCCACCGGCGTCCTGGGGGAGTCAGTCAGACGTGTTAAACGAACTGCTGATTGTGTGCTGACCCCTGGCTAACCTCTGGCTGACCTCTGGCTGACCTCTGGCTGACCCCTTGCTGACCCTGTGACACCGGAGCCTCCCGTCGTCCTGTTAAATGTCAAGGAGCACGGGCGGCAATCAGCACCCACACTTACGTCGTTAGCGTGGACCCTGATGCATTATGGGAAGGATAGGTGGGGGTCACCCAGCTGTGTTCTAGAACAAGGGGTGCTTCATTAGTGTAGGGAACACAGCCTGCCCCACTGGGAGGTCAGAGGTCGTATGCACATCCCTGTCAAATGGAGGGGTGGCATTCACGGGGAAGAAGAGCTACGGGAGAGAACAGCTGGATGCTTTGTCTCAAGGAGGAGACGTTTCCACGGTTATGCTTTCAGGGTTACGCTTCCATGGTTTCGCTTCCACGGTTACGCTTCCATGGTTACGCTTCCATGGCTACGCTTCCATGGTATACTTCAATGGTTAGCCTTTGTAACCTCTGCTTTAGTGACTCAGAAGATGGCTTCCTATGCCCAGAAAGAAGCTTCTAGATGATAGCTTCACAAATAAGATGCCATTACATCGCTGATCTGTTTAGATTGTCAGGCAGTCACAGTGCCAGACTGCATTATGACACACGGGACACAATGCCATATTTAATATACTTTGTGAGTTTAAGGTTGCTAGTGGTGAATTCCATAAGGAGACATTGGGCATTCAGGCAGGCGATTGTTGCTTTGGATCTGCATGTACGCCATGCAGACCCCATCTTTGATGTTCTCTATACTTACCCGAGCTAGAAACTGGTGTTTTAGATGTTCCCAAAGACACACAATTACCACTACAAAGTTACAAGGCAGCACTTGTGGAGCATAAGGGTTGCTGGGCATTATTACACAGAGAACAAACAGACTTTGATTAATTCTAGATTAACTTTAGTTTGTCAATGCATCATAATCAATAATGTTATGGAACTTCAAACCAAGTGGAGCTACCACTTTTATATTAGCACACTACAATGTTCGCTGTTAGCTATTTTTCTGTAGTCCTCTGATGTTTTTGCAAATAAATTCAAAGTGTTACCCTAACTCTTTCCGTAGCATTCAGTTTGAGCCTGAAAGCAGGTTTGTGACAGAGAAAAGTTTTAAATCATTTGACTTTGCTGTCTCAAACAATACCACAATAGACCCCTAGGGGTCTTTGTGACAGCTGAAAACTGCTGAAGCCACGTTTCCTTAATGATCGTCTCTGAAGGGGCACCAGAGGATTTCAGTTGCAAGGACGATGACTTGCGCTAATTTCCTGTGCGATTGCATCAGGGCAAAACAAATGTAGTCAGTGTGCATGTCACATGCCAAATGTGTTGATTGCAAGACGCCTCGGCATCCCGTATGAGCTGCTGTTGATGTGGCACCTCTGCACTCAAATTAATGTTTCATAGGGGAGCAGAATGCTAATCCCTCATCAGACAGCGTTGCTTCGTTTGCTTGCAGCCAGGCCTGATAATGACGGGATGTTTCCCTGGTTACGGTGACATGAGAGGACCCCTAAAGTGTGTTTAGTGTTTTTTTAATTCACCCCTTCTTGCTCCATTCCACACGCAAACCACAACAAACACTAGACAATATAGTGCAGGTTCACTGACAGCCCGCATACATCAATGGTTATAATAATGGTAACAATAATCAACTGTGTTTGTACAGCACATTTAAAAACAGTTTACAAGTGCTTTGAGAGACAGAACAAAGCAGAATAATCAGTCAATTAAAAACAAATGAAAAGTTAGGAAATATGAGAAGGAATTATTAAGAGCAAACTATAACAGAAAAGATGAGTACAAAAATAAAAATAAAAAGTAGAACAGATGAAACAAAATTAAAAATAGATAATATACTTGTACAGTTAAAGAAACCACAGCGCACAAACAATATGAATAATTAACGGATGCAAATGAGCCCAGTGTGTGTTGTGTGGTGTGGCACTGTAGTGAAGGTACAGTAGGTTGATATTGCCTCTTATTGGATTGGATCACCAAGAGGCTTCTCTCTGTTTATGATATCTGCAGTCACCTTGACCTGGACGCTTTAAAGGGGACATCCATCCATATTCTCACATTTATCCGGAGTAGGGTCGCGGGGGCAGCAGCTCCAGCAGGGGACACCAAACCTCCCTTTTTCCGAGCCACATTGGAAAGCTCTGACTGGGGGATCCCGAGACCTTCCCAGGCCAGTGTGGAGATATAATCTCTCCACCTAGTCCTGGGTCTTCCCCGAGGCCTCCTCCCAGTCGGACGTGCCTGGAACACCTCCCAAGGGAGGCGCCCAGGGGGCATCCTAACCAGATGCCCATATCACCTCAACTGGCTCCTTTCGACGCAAATGAGCAGCGCCTCACGGATAGCTGAGTTTCTCACCCTATCTCTAAGGGAGACGCCAGCCACCCTTCTGAGAAAACCCATTTTAGCCGCTTGCACCCGTGATCTTTTTCTTTCGGTCATAACCCACCCTTCATTGACCATAGGTGAGGGTAGGAAAGAAAATTGCCCGGTAGATTGTCACAACGGTGCGGTAAAGCGATTGCAATACCGCTCCCGCTGCTTAGATTCTCCGGCCAATCTCCCGCTCCATAGTGCCCTCACTCGCAAACAAGACCCCAATGTACGTGACCTCCTTCACTTGGGGTGAGGACTCATTCCCTACCCGGAGTAGGCACTCACTCGGTTTCCTGCTGAGAACCAAGGCCTCAGATTTAGCGGAGCTAATCCTCATCCCAGCCACTTCAGGTCACAGACCGATGATGTCATGAAGACCGCATCATCCCTCCCTCCCCAGTCCCCACACACACACCTGATAGCAAAAGACCAGCCCCCCACACACACACACATCTGATAACAGCATGCACATTTAGTCTCATCATCCCCCCCCCCACCACCACAGCCCTCAGCGTTCAAACAAAGCAGCAAATCATGGTGACATTCCCTGAAATCCCTTTGGGAACTATATTTAGTAATCAGTTTGATTTAGTTTCAACTGAAGATGTCACCACATTGCAGAAGAGTCAAAAGTTGTTGAGTTTTGTTTCTGACAGTTTAATTGCCAGAAAGCAATGCTGTGTAGCGCATGAACCCGCCCACCCTTCACTGCGTGACGCCACCACAGGTCTGTAATGACAGCAGGTAAAGACAAAGTGATCCACTCTGCCTGTGGAGGAACACATGCAGGCTTTGTCATTAGTTCTTTGAAAGCAATTCATTAGCACAAGGGCCAATCCTACTTGACGGCAAAATCCCAGAAATTACATTTCGCTTCCTGCGTTCTAAAGACCCCAATTAACTTAATTGCAATTTCCCAAATTAAACTGCAATTGAACTGCTTAATCTGTGTTCACTTAACTGTGGCACATCGACATTACCAAGAACATCCGGACCACCGTCGACAGCAAACACGGAGCGTAAACAACAAGCTGCAGGCATAAACACATCCTTTTAGGGGGAAACAGCCGGGGATCTTAACGCGGCGTGACGTTTTTGGGGTAACCAGGGCAGGGGTCTGAGCAGCAGCGCTCTAGGCCACACCCACATCAGCCAGACCCTGGAAGATGTGGGTGGCCACTGTGTCCTGAGGCTGATCTGACAGTGCAGTGCCCTGGGTAGACAGAATAACAGACAGACAGAATAACAGCCTGGCCTTTGTCAGGCCGGAGAGAGACGTCTGCTGGCTAACTGCATCAACACCCGCCTGCAGGACACAGGAGATATTTTGATTGACATGCACAACGACCAACTGCATAACTCAATGACCAAGTTTGAGGTTAATTTCAAACTTAATGACAGACTGTGGCTGTTTGCAGATCTTGTAAATGCTGTGTGTTAAATAAGGAGGCTACAGTTACTGATTAACATAAATGGAAAGACTGAAATTAGTAAAAGAAAGTGTAATGGTAAGAAAACCAAATCGTACGGTAACGTGTTGGTTTACAGCGATACTGTACAACCACAGGGATTCTTTATGTCTGCTCAGTCTGCTAGCTGCCCATTCTTTGTGCGTGCTGAAAAAATAACTCACACAGCCCTGGCTCAGTACATGTGAACACAAACAAAGTGGTGCAGACCGCTCCGGGAGGCCTACGGGCTGGCTGGGGATGGAACCATAGAACCCACAACCTCTCCAATGGCAGTGGACCGCCCTCACCACAGATTATAATATTTGCGTGGTGATGCTGCGGTATACAGTAGTGGCCTAGAGGTACCAGGCTGCGTTCCTAGGGAAGGGTTGACCCAGGTAAAAGCTTTAATAGCTGTGCCTGAAGCTGTGTGTGTCTGTGTGTGTGTGTGTGTGTGTGTGTGTGTGTGTGTTGTTTGTTGCTGGCCAATGAACCCATCTGGTCTCGGGAGAGTGTGTCTTGTGTGAGTGTGCGTGTGGTGTGCAGTTTGTGAGTGTGTGTGTAGTGTGTGTGTGTGTGTGTGTGCGCGCAGTTTGTGTGTGTGTGTGCAGTTTGTGTATGTGTGTGTGTGGTGCGCAGCTTGTGTGTGTGTGTGATGTGCAGTGTGTGTGTGTGTGGTGTGTGTGTGGTGCGCAGTTTGTGTGTGTGTGAGTGTGTGTGATGTGCAGTGTGTATGCACGTGTGTGTGTGCAGCCTGACACCAAGTGAACAATAGCTGCATGTGAATCTTCCCCAGCGGTGCTCTGATACTTTAAAACTGGAGTCCGTGCCGTTATGATGCAGTCCTGGGTCACAAAGTTTGTGTAGTCTGGGTCTGGTCCCCGGTGACGTACCCAGCACATGTTCTCTGCTCTCGTGAGCTCACCGATGGTATCAGAGCCACAGCTAGCTGAACGCCAGAGCGCGTAACAGTCAACGTCTTGTTTTAAACGCCTTTCCACCGCTCCTGTCGCCAGCGAGCCGTAACACCTCCCCGGCGTTCACGCCGTTTGTGTCACATGTGTTTACGCTGACACGGGCCACCGCTGCCAGGGGATTTGTTCCTCTCTGACTTCGTTATGGAACCTTTCGGGCATATTTTGTCTGAGAAAGTGTTTCGCCTACAAGCCTGATAGCAGCAGCTGTGTTTAATTGGCAGATTGTTTATTCAGTGAAATACTGGCTCCGCTGTAATGCAGGCAACAATGTGTGTTGTAAAATGATTTAGTTGACAAAATAACCATCTAAATAACTACTGTTATGTGCACTGATTATATCTGAATCAACATTCTAGCTGGCACAAAAACGTTTATTTTAGCTAACGTTGCTAAGCTCAGCCAGATCTGTTCAAACTGACCGCCAAAATAGAACATGGTACATAATCTCAACTGTGTGTGTGCACGCTGGATAAGTCTCTTCTAATTTGCATCAGACTTTACAAATATTTTGACAGTTGGGTGGGTTGAACAGAAACGTGCACATTGGCCCCATGGCAACACTCTAGTAAGCTCTCATATTCATTAAGCACGTTTAATCAAGTTGAAACTATTTTAATTCTGTTAATTATTCCATTTCTGACACAATGTTGTTAGGCTGTTCATCTATGGAGCCTGCCCCAGCACCCCGGGATGGGAGCCCCTGTGCGTGGGGGCCCTGTGTGACTGTGTGTGTGTGTGGTTCAGCTGCAGAAGCACGATGCTGAAGACCAGGACGTCCCGTCCAGATGGAGGACGGAGGAGGACATGGATGCTGAGGCGTCTGAGCTGAGGAAGCATCTGCAGCAGTAACTTTACTGCCACCTGTCTGTTAGGTATGTGAAGCGCAGCGCTTTATTAAAGGGGCTCTGTATGACCTTCAGCCACTAGGTGTCATGTGACCTTCAGCCACTAGGTGTCATGTGACCTTCACTAGGTGTCATGTGACCTTCAGCCACTAGGTGTCATGCCTTTCCTTATGTAAAGTCTGAGACACAGTGCTGCGGCAGTACCCGCCTACTTGACAAACAAGGTATTTTGATTACATGCACAACGACCAACTACGTAACTCAATGACCAAGTCGGACGATAAACTTACAATGAGGAAAACTAAACAGAGTCTGGCCGTTTTACAGGTATTGTAAATCTGTATAATTAGTAGGCCACGGTTACTGATTAAAATAAATGTAACATTTTAAATGAGTAAATAAAGCACTGCGCTATCGTTGCACTGGAAATTATTGAGACGTACTTGTGAGTGACAATGCTGACAGCCAATGGATATCGACAGTATTACTTCCCGGAAGTCAGAGAGTAACGTGTCGAGCTTGCGTCAGATGTTCAGCACAGAGTTGCTTATGTGACGCAGTGCTGATGAACGGAAGACGATGAGACTAGGTGTCATGTGACCTTCAGCCACTACGTGTCATGTGACCTTCAGCCACTAGGTGTCATACTACAGTACCTGTATCTCAGACCAAAACAAAAGCTCCTTGTGGACAACTGAAATATGTACTGTATACGTAATCCCACTTAAATTAAACCTTATATCACCCAGCACTGGCTGATTGTGATGTGCGGCTTTTATTAGGGGTTGGTTTGCTTAGTTTGGTTGGTTTAATCAACAGGACGTTGATTGTATATTAACATTAATTTAGTAAGGTGCTCAATGTAAAAAAGCCTGTATTGCATGTTTAACATTTACTTACATAAATATATATAAAGTATCACAAACATTTGTCAGATAATTATTATGAGTTGTTATCCATATAAATAAAACGTTAATGCATTATCTAGTTTGTTATATTGCTCGTTCATAGTCAAGTCCATTTTATTTATATAGCCCTTAATCACATTACCACCCCACTGTTCCCATTGAAACACCCCCATCACCTGTAAACGATTTGGCAGTCCACTGAATGTTCAGAGCATCAACTGGTAGTCTCTCCTCATTGGATAACGGGACCAGAGAGGGAAAAGCATTTAGTAATGTTCATGTTAATTCACCCCTTTCTTCCAGCACCTCACAGACACACAGTGAGACTACGAGCTGGCCATTAATGGTACATACGTTACGGGGTTATTATAGTTTTACCCGCCAGTCAGTGCTTCCATTATAATCTATGAAGTCTTGACAGTAGAGATTACCAGAGCTCTTAATGGAACTGCTTGATTCACCTTCAAAATCAGATGGCCGTCATAAGGCAGCTCATACAGTAACCCTCCAGATTCACTTGATCTAATGAGCCCAATGGGTGGCTATGATTGGGACTGGCTGTTACCAGTGTCTGATGCATTTTTACCCCTTTAAATGGTGCAAGTTATTTACAGCCCCTACGTCCCGACGCCAGATGTGCAGACAGATGAACACTTATCGGTCTGATTATTACTGAACGCACCACATAAATAGGTCTTGCCAGTGATGTGAATGATCAGTGCTTATTGTGGTGCTGACTCCAGAACTCTGACCAGCACCGTGCAACTCACAAAGTACAAAATGAAAGCACTATGTTAAAGGTACAGTCAGCTACTGCAAGCTAGTTGTAAGATAATACACTTTTTAGTAAATTCACCAAACGTATACTCGCATTTCGCTAGCTTACAATTAATCTTACTATTAATTCTACACAACCCTGGCTCCGTAAATACTGTAACGTCCAGGGGTTGCACCGAGGGGCGCTGCATCCCTGTTTGTCTCGCTGGTGTGTGGTTCGGCCGGTGTGTGTGTGTGAGGGAATATAGGCTGGGGACTCATTGTAGGGGTTGTGGGTTATTGTTCACGTTAGCTAAGCCGCTCATGCTTGTATGTTACGTGACTGCACACACTGTCTTTTGGTTTCGTTAGTTGGCTTTTTGTGCTCTGTGATTGTACACGCCTTTTGTTTGAGTCTCTGAGTTTAGTTTCCGTTAAACGCCGAGCCGCGTGGCTCAGTGCTCACCCTGCAGCTTTGTGTAGGTGTCACCGTCACGGCGTAACAAATAGGTACAACAACATAACCGTAATACTACGCTTTGCTTCACAATCCATGTCAATGTGTGACTGCAGCAAGATATTGTTTTGATTTGAAGTTAGCCAGCGTTCTGGAGAATAATTAACCCTGCCTTTTAAATAAGCTTTTCTCGTCATGTGTTATATTTGAAATGGGTTTGATGATTGACAGTGTTGAGCTGGCTTCAGACTCTCTTTATTGTATTGGCAAGCCTGCCGCTGTGTGAAGCTACTGTGTAGATCTGATCATGGTGTTTGCAGTACGTGACCACAGACAACCTAAACGACCAGGGATTATTCTTCAAACCTGAAAATGTCTCTCTACCACCCCGCTCATGATGTCATGGTCTCCACTTTCCTGTTTGTTGTCTTATCTAATGTTTACTTGTCTGCCCCCGCTGGCCACGGCTGTAATAGCAACGTGTCTGTTGTCTTCCTGTTGAGGAGATAACAGTCTCCCACCATATTTCTTACGAACAGCTGCAGATAACATCTGTGCCTTGTAATTTTAAACTCACTTATCATCAAAATGTAATTCCTGATATTTTTAAAACAGCCAATGTCCACCCTTTATTAGAAGGGGTGACCCCTCACTGTCTCTGTATAAGATGTCTGTTTTAAGTATACCGAATACTTGTTCAATGGAATTTCTCTACCTGAATAAGGTAGAGAAAGCATCAACTTACCTTTACTGCTCCTTTACTGTAGCGCTGATCTTTCAGAGGCTTTGGACACATTAGATCATGGTATTATACACAGTATTGTTTATATCAATATAGTTATATTCACAGCTTTTTTCAGAGTAGCCAGTGAGACAGCACTGAGTCACATGCTCAATTACCGTTTCTTACTAACAGATATAGGGTAGCCAGCTAGTATTACAAGGTACCGTGTGATCATAAACCAATGTGGATTAAATTGAGTAAACTGTCATTATAGCTGCAATATTTACAACCTCTCTGCTATAGATTTAACCATGTACAACTACAATTAAGTCACTAAAAATAAAAAAAATTCACATTTTTGTCAGGCTTCCTGTTTTTTTCTCCTCCTGAACATTTATCCCACTTTATAGAAAATACAGATATATATCCTGTATCAGTATTCAACCTAAATATACTGTATCGTGATATGATTTTTGGTCCATATCGCCCAGCCCTAATTACATGTGTCCCCCAAGGGACTCTTTTAGGACCGGCCATTATTTATTTTTTTACCATTTTTAATTTTGTACAGTTGATGAAAAACAAACATTTCTAATGCATCTTTATGTTATGATACCATTGTGTTAGAAATGGCCCCAGCCGTTAAACCACTGCAGTCTGCATGCTAACATTATTCACCAGAAGCTACTATCTGTTGAACCTGACACTACAGTTTTTTTTTATTTTATTGTCAAAATAACTTGTTCTCTTTCTCTGCCTTCTCAACCTTCTCACCGTTTGTCACACTTTTACCTACTTTTATCTCCCATATGTTTTAGTGTGTGTTGTTTGTCACGAGTAACGTAAAGTGTGTGTTACTAATATTTTCCTTCTCTTTTAGCAGGATCCACGTCTACGTGTCATACCAGTGTCATCGTTGGAAGACTACAGTAATACTTGTTTTTATTAGAAATTTTAGGAATATAGAATACAATGGGTTTCAGCTAAAACAATACATACATGTTTGCTTTTGTATTTACTCTTTTATGTCATAAAAATATAAAAATTATGTTGGTTCTTCACACTAATTTGTTATTTTAATAACTACATTACAGAAATGGGATTAGTAAAATATAATCTGTCAGCCGTGTAGGTGCGTTGTTTAGCTAAGGCTTCTGGCACAACGCAGCGGGTTCAGAAGGGGAAAGGTTGCTAAGAGAAACAGCATCTCTGAGATCTGTGAAATTATAAAAATACCGTAGTGCGTGACTTAGAGGTCATGAGCAGACAGCAGACAAATTAAGGAGATTGTAAGTGCTTAATGTTTTCTTAAAGTTAAACACAAGACATACAGATTGTTTTTGTTTTTCTTAGCTTCCCCAGGCGGCTATATTCTCAAAGGTTCATGAACGTGAATGCGTGCAGAGTACACTGAGGACAATATTCGTGCCCAGAATGTCTAATTCAAAGGATAATTAGCGTTCATCATTTATTTAAGATATTTCTTAAAAGTGCCAGCCCAACATTGGTTCACACCAGAAGTAAGCTAACCAGTCTGACGTAAAGGCACAATATGTGACGGCCCACATCCCTCTGGGGTATCAACACTGTTAAAGGCGCCATGAATCTTAAACAATATTACTAAGCATGAGGGATTCTTAAAGAGCAGTAATTCAAAGTCTTGGGGGAGGAAATCTATCACAGCCAGTTTCAGTGCAGTAATTGCTAACAGAGCAGACATTGCCTCATCTCAGTTCCTCTGCATGAAATGCCCCTGCAGCATTCATTTACTATCAGGATCAGCGATCCCCAAGTCGCCATAGAATCGATGGCGATGTGAAGAATTAGCGTTGCCTATTACGCTAGGATATTGTTACAATATATAATAAGCTGTTGGAGGAGCAACCAGAAAATATATAGTTTGTTCCCTGGACTGTACCTGTATGAATTGACTTACCCTGGAACATCCTTTATCCGCTGAGCAATAGTGTTGTTAATGTTTTCACTGTCAGGGTTATAAGGGCGATTAATGCCTTGCATCACTCTTACAGCAGCTGTTGCCATAGAACAGTGCGTGGTTACCACAACACTAACTTGCAGCGGGCTAGAGACTTGCTATTGATGTTGCTATTGTAGTAATAATACATTTGATTTAACTTTAATAGCGCTCAAGGACACAGTACCTGTGTATTTGACTGGTTTTCCACAAGAAAATAAGAAACAAAGCCAATGTTTCTCTGATGCGGACAATCGTTGTCTTGACAGCAGACAGATCTGCTGTCTGGTTAGTCGTAATACAATATTGTCCAATTGTAGCCCGCATGTCATGAGGTGGCGTCACGTAATAACACGGCAGGATGAAAAGGGGGCTTGTTGAAGAATAATAAGGGATTCTTTCAGCGACCTCGTGCTCACAAAGCCACAGAAGGCATCAAAGAGCTGATCCTTTAGAAAGCTACAGGAAATAGAGGAAATGAAAGGATGCTACTGCCATTAGGCTACGTGACTGCTAGCCCACATATTAGGAAGAAACCCAAGAACACGTTATGTTCTGCAGAGCGGCTCATCTGGACGCGTGGCGCTCCATGACAGACATGTTGCTCCTTCTTACGGATAATAGGCTGCTAACTGAGCATATTCATAGGTTGGTCTCATTTTAATGAGGAATATTGTGCTTCAGTTCAGCCTCTTCACCACCCCAGTGGTCATCTAGAGTACTGCATGAACAGTTGCATGTTTCCTAATTAAAGGTATAGTAAATCACTTATACTGTATATAGCAATATATTTGCTGAATTTGTCAAATAAACCAAATATCTCCCAGCAGTCCACTAGCTTGCTGTTTTCTGTGTGTACTGAAAAAATGATCCTATAGCCTATTTCTGCACAGCCCTGGCTCTGTAAACGGGAATACAAGGTAGTGCAGATCACACCACATAACACTATCTTCACCTTCTCAATGCCTTTCCAATGTGGGGAGGAGCTTTTGAGGGAACACCCTATGGCTTTGGAGAGGGTTTCTTTTTTTTTTTTTTTTGAGTTCAACTCACCATGCCGTGTGTGTGTTGAGCTGTAATGGAGTAATGGGATTGATCTATGCTGGTGTTATTGACAAATCTGCATTTTTTGGGCTAAAAACAGAACTACACGTTACACGTTAAAAAATCACCGCAGGATCTGGCTGGTTTTCATCGGTACACTTAGGGCTTACTAACATCCCAAATATAGAGTGCTAAATTGCGTGGGCATTGTATAATAATGCACATGTAATTTTAGTATGTGTTACAGGTGATTAACTAAGACTTTTTGTGTAAATGACAACCGGTGCAAACACCACGGAGTATTTAAATTCCATGGTGTATTTAAATGAGAAGCTTGATTGTTTTAATGGTTTCCCGCCATGAAGAGTCGGGACGCAAAGCAGTCCCAACTCTCTTCTGTGTGTTTAAATGTTGTATGTGGACGTTTTAAGATGCCCTCTTGACCAGGTTGCTGTTGTAAAACAGATGTTAATCTCAATGAGTCTTTTACCTGGTTAAATAAAGGCGTATATACAGTCTGACCATAAGTGCAAACGCAAATTCAATAGGATGGAATTAGAGGTGTTGTGGTGCGCCGCAGCAGAGCCGTGAATGCAACAAGAAAAAACAAACGTCCTAAGGGAGAGTATCTGTGAGAAAGTATGTGCCGTACATAAAACAAAAAGGACCTCAGATGAAATGAAAAAGTGCCCTTAACCCTCATGTTCTGTTAGGGGTCTGTGAGACCCAATATATATATATAAATGTGCATAATGCAAATGTTTTCTTGCTGTTGTTTTAGGGTAGGCTATGATTAACTCAAAATGATTCAACAATAACACACAGCCTACTTGGCGGTTTGCACCTTCCTTTCAAACGTTGCAATCACCTGAAATAGCGTTTAGGCTTGATGGAATACACATTGCGTGTAGCAAATGAATGTACTTGCATGTTCCCCTCCTATTATTTCTTACATTACATTGAAACACCCTAAATTGCATACCCATTAAGGCAAACGTACATATGAACAATACATGCAATCTTTGCACTTTTCAAAGATGTCATCCTCCGTGCACAACATTAGTAGATCAGCTTACTTGTGATCGGAAGTGTCAAAAGTACACAAAGTCATTACTTAAGTAGAAGTTTCAGAAAGTACTGATTCACGTACTCAAGTAAAAGTACAAATGTACAGGCTCTGAAATGTACTTGACATTAAATTGCACTGGCTGTTTCTGGGCAAAAGCTAACTGAACCTCGAGATGTTTTAATAATATGATCAAATATAATCTAAATAATGTTATTAGAATGTATCCTGATAGCATTTAACATGCTTTCATCTATTAGAACGATTAGACCAACCACAGCTGCTTCCCATTGTATCCTATTTCTAGGGATGGATCAGGCATGGAAAAAGATTATTTCTTAAGTGAGAACCTGTGTCTAAATGCAGAAGAGTTGACTAGCATTGCTACTAAATCTGTAGATGGTGTAGGGTAGGCTGTAGTCACCAGATTCGCCACTTATTTGTCTCTAAATTGTATAGTAATAAGTACAGTAGTAAGTATAATAGCCTGTTCTGGTAAATCAGAATTAATTACAGTAGCATACTGAAAGTGCCTTTGTTGTCTGTTTCGTCTTGTTACGTAATTAATGTAATATGCGCCAATAGGCCTACCTGGGATAGTATTTCTCTTTTATTTAGGTTTGATATCAGTCTTGATGATTTTGGGAAGGGGCTCAAATATGCAAAATAAATCAACAATTCCTCTCAGTTGTTTCCAAACGCATTAACACTAAAATAACTAGCTTGTTTTGAAAATGTAATGAGTAGAAAGTACAGATATGTTTGTAAAAATGTAAGGTGTAAAAGTAAAAAGCTGTCAGAACAAGGAGTCAGGATCATAACTGGGTTGCAGTTACACTTTAATGTTTATAGGGCCATCATTCAACCGCTGTATGGGAAATGGCCTCTGTAGCTAGATTGGAATAGTGAGACACTTCTCCACCCTGATATAGGCAAACATCACGCTCAAAATGTCTACACTGATTCAAAAATCATTTTAATTCATATTATGCACTTCTAAAACGGCTGTGCGCAATTATTTCTAAAGATTGCAGTTGTTTTAGAATAGCAAAGTATCATCTGAAAATTGAATATGCAAAGTAAAGTAAAAAAAAAGAAAGTGTTTTGACAATCTGTTAAAATGTTCTCATAAAAAGGTGAGGGATTTTAATTAAAACCAGACCCCTCTGGTTTCTAAATCACGGGGGCGAAGGGGGGGGCAGCAAAACTGTGAATTCCCAGATCCATCATCAAAATGGCTTAAATTAATTAGAAAGACAGAATGTTACATAAGATTAGTCCGGCCTCCTCCCTCCAGCTGCAGCGGAGCGGAGATGTGTTGGAGCGTCCACCTGTTGGCCAGGGATGCCCATTACTCCCCCATCCCCCATCCCCTAACACTACAGGAGTGCCCCCCCCCCCACCCCCCAGAACACAGGCTGTAGACGACCGAACCATTCCAGGAGACGTTCCATTACGGCTTGCCAATTAGCTTCTGAAGCCTCTCTCTGAAGCGAGGGTGAGTGTGTGTGTGTGTGTGTGTGACTTCCATCAAAACGCCCATCAGAACTCCCGATAAAGAAGTTTAGCTTAAAGGAATTCACTACTTTGCTTTTATTATCTTCTCGTTGCCTAGGTTTTGTTTCAGATCTATTTAAAGAGAAAAGACACATCACTAGAATATTGGCAGAATATTGAACCAATTATAAAGGATAATAAAATGTCAGTTGGCACGATTACCAGTGTTTCACAGACAGTAACTGACATACTCAGTAACCCCACAGCCGCCATGTGAACACCAGCACATTTTTTAACATTGCCTATCTGAATCATTTAGGAATATGAATTAAATTCAAGTTCTCTTTGTTCTATCGAGAAGGGAAGAAGATTATGTAATGACCTCATCTTTATCTTCGAGGCGTTTGCTCTCGTTCCCATTGTACTCTGCAGAATTCATTTGACATTTTGACACGTACCTTTTTTTCTTACATAATATCTGGCAGGGTTAACTCTGAGACACCTTTTTAAAATGTAGGCGGACGCAAAACTCTGTGGCATTAATCCTCTGCCGTCCAGGAAGTGCTGAGGCCAGCGAGCTGTGGTTTGCCACAGCTCGGTCTACTCGTCCTTAACTGTCTGAAGGATCAAGAGTCTAACTACCATCATGTTGGGTATATAACGTTAATTCTAGCTCCGCAAATAGTTTATTGTTCATGTTGTTAATATTCAGAAGGAAGCCGCACACTGGAGCTCAGATGCAAGAAAGTTTAATAGATAGAAACCAACGTTTTGACAGTCATGCTGTCTTCCTCAAGGTATAGTACAAATGTTGCAACACACCTTTATGGTCTTGGAGGAGCACTCACAGGTGCTGTTAATTAGGACCAGGGAAATGTGGATTACAGGGATAAACAGTGACGTTAATGGAGCAATGAAAAACAACAATTATTACGTAATGTATGGCCGATTATAAAAACAGGTTTAGGTTTAAGATCATACTCTACATTAAGACCATGTGGAGAAAGGGCTTTAAGGTTATAAATCCAGGACGCCTCTCTTTGTAACAGTAAAAGGTCTAGGTTACCACCTCTTCTTGGCAGAGTAACATGTTCTATTCCAAGGTAACAGTGAAGAGATGGGATGGTTCTTTTCCAAAAAATGAGCTGAAACTGGAAAATGGCATATTATTGCACTGAATAGTACTGCGGTGTTCAGATATTCTGGTTTTAAGTGCACGCTTAGTTTGGCCAACATAGTTCACGCCACAAGGACAGGTAATTATGTTGTTAATATGACGTGATTAGTGAGAGCACACCTTCAAGTATACTTTGGAGAGCAGGATAATCAGGTTCGACTCCCAAACTGAAGGTCTTGGGTGCGAGCCCCTAAGTCTCTTCAAATGAAAGCATTCACTAAATGATATTTACTTTAAATGTTGTAGTATTAGGCTGTCATTGGTTAATATAGGATATAAGAATCACTGCGTTGGATGCTGTCCATGAAAGAGCAGATCAGTTATATCCACCCATCGAACCCCTGTATATATTAACACCACTCCCAGCGACTTACCAGCATCGGGTACAGCACCAGTGCATTATGGGTCACCTGTATGTGGTCTTCTCCTGGTCCAACCCCCCCTCCCCTCCCTCGCCAAGAGGGCTTGAGGAGCAGGCGGCCTTGAGTGATTCTGCAGCAGGAGGAGCCGGGGCATGGATTTTTACCGGGAAATGTCATTATCTGCCCTCCGCCGAGGGAGCCTTCGAGAGTCAATGTGTGTACTCAAGGAGAGGAAGCGCCAAATCTCGTCTCTCGTCGGCGAGAGCAAAGGGAGCGTGTGGGGAAACAGACGTGAACTGGAAGACACCGCTGGATCGCTTATCACGTCGGTGTCCCTGTGGCGTCAGGTTCAGCAGAGAAAGGTTCCAGCAGTATTATTATTATTATTATTAGCAGCATTATTTTTCCATGAGTCGATTCCGCCCGTGTCTCGCCACATGACCGCCTCCCGGTCGAGGGGCCGCCTGTCAGGGCTCGACAGTTCCGTGCACGAGCTGTGAGAGTGGAGACGGAAACTTGGAGGTCGCTTCAGTCACTCACCTGTGAGTGAGAGAGCCGCCGTTCACCAGCAGAGGTTGATCGTGGTGTTGCCATCGCTACCAACCTGCCTGGCCTGTGCCTCACCCACGGCAATGATGTTTGCTAGAATGTGATTTAGATATAGTCACCATAGACTGTATATATAAATGGACAGATCCTCTGTGACGTCACCATAGACTGTATATATTAATTGGACAGACCCTCTGTGACGTCACCATAGACTGTATATATAAATGGACAGACCCTCTGTGACGTCACCATAGACTGT
>JAODUH010046144.1:2141-19770 GCA_027564835.1 Typhlichthys subterraneus
TGAAGTTACTGATTGTAATCGGTTACTTCCCAACCCTACCCGGTATAATGAAGTTACTGATTGTAATCGATTACTTCCCAACCCTACACCCGGTATAATGAAGTTACTGATTGTAATCGGTTACTTCCCAACCCTACCCGGTATAATGAAGTTACTGATTGTAATCGATTACTTCTCAACCCTACACCCGGTATAATGAAGTTACTGATTGTAATCGGTTACTTCCCAACCCTACACCCGGTATAAAATGAAGTTACTAATTGTAATCGGTTACTTCCCAACCCTACACCCGGCATAAAATTAAGTTACTTATTGTAATCGGTTACTTCCCAACCCTACACCCGGTATAAAATGAAGTTACTGATTGTAATCAGTTACTTCCCAACCCTACGCACCTATGCACCCGGCAGTAGCAGGTCTTTATGTGCACATTGTCCGGAGACAGGTCTCTCTCAGGGGAGGTTATTACCTGAAAGCTACTGCACGCCTTGTTGCCGCGGTGCGCTGTGCAGGGGGGGGGGTAGACACAGCCAGAGCTCCCATAATGCATTGCTTGCTCATACAAGGGAATAGCTGCCCAATGTCATTTAAGTGTACAAAGGTGAAGTGGCCAATGTCACCAACTGTGACACACACACACGCACACACACACACACACACACACGCACACATGCACGCACACCCACACACACATGCACGGGCACACACACACACACCTACACACATGACCACAAGCATGCACGGGCACACACACAAACACACACATGCACATACACACACAAACGCACACACGCACACATGAACTCACTCACACACACACACACACACACAGCCCAATACTCCCAATACATCCACAACATGATAAGTGTGTTAAAGTGCCTGCAGGTGTCAGAGTGATTACTGCGTGACACTATTCCCACTCAGGGGTCAACGGTGGGTTAAGTGGCGCTACAGCCATCTATCCAAGCTACCGACCTGAAGAGGGACCCATACTGTATATAAACGTGATCTATACAGATAGATCAATATATATATCAGCTAGCCAGGATACATTATACCACATTGCACGCATCGATCTGGCCACACTGCGCTGAGGATTTCAATTAGGAAAGTAAACTGAATTTTCAAGTATATAGGGGAGAAATCCCCTTGCCTTTCACTCGTACGGGTGTGCTTAGCGATTGTAAGCCAATAAACCTCACTAACTGCTAGCTAGTCCATGACTCCGCTCTGTTTGCTCTGAAATAGAGGCAGGTGTTCCTAAACATTTTTGGGATGGGCAGGTGCTCCCTTAGAAGATCTATCCCCCACAATGTGGGGGATAGATCTTCTAAGGGAGCACCCTATGGCGGAGAGAGAGGTGCTTTGTTAATATTTCAAATATCAAGAATCTTTCTTGAGCATAACTGACTCCACCTTTATATTGTTGTGTGCCAATTTAGGTTTGGTTTGGTAATTTAATCAGCTTTTCTGTTTCTGGATCCCAAAACAGTTGGCAAAATTGATTATCTTTAATTGTCTAGGATTTGCATTATGGCCGGTGTTTATTTACTAAATCTTAAAGGTGCAAATTACCTTGCATAGTAAAATATCAAGTTTTAATTGCTGTTAGAATTAGAATTGCCCAGTGGCACAGACAGAACATAATGAGACCCTTTGGATTTGCCAATACAAGTGTGTGTGTGCTAGATGGTATGGTGAAGGCAAATATATGGGCTTCACAAAACTAGAAGATAATTAAAACTAGTGTCTGACGTGACGTGGCCACATTAAAAGTAGCTTTGAAGAAATTTTTCTCATTCTAATATTATTATACGACACTACTAAAATAAACGTGCAAGTATTCTGTAAGGACATTTACTAGACGTCACAACATTTGCTGCTGCGTGTGGGTGCATCTATTAATCACATTGCCTCTCTTGTTAAAGTACATCCTGTCCTACTGTTTAGAGCAGCTCTCAGGTTATCTGGGCTGTCTGGAATTTATTCTGCGTCCATAACACACATTTTTCTTGCTGATGATTTGTCGGTGGTAGGAATGTTTTCTGATGTATGGTGTAATCTGCAGCATCGGCAGACAGCTCAGTCATTCCCTCTTTCGACAGACTCTTATTCAACCCGATAGAGCCGTCACAGAAAAAAGTTGTCAAGGAGAAGTCATTGTGCGCACCGCTGGGACTATGAGTTCCGGAAATTCCAAAAATTGTATTAGCCTTAACATGAATGTGGCATAATTGCCGTCCAAAATTGCACCCTCTTTGCCAAAGAACCATACACTTTTATTTGGCATTTTCTACATCAAGTGAGCCACTGTTAAGCAAACGGTAATGTAAGTGATCAATGTCTGTGCCTACTGTAATAAGCTTCCATTAAAACAGTCTGGATACATGTGGGGAGAAAGACACAACCATGAATCATGGCTTAAGTAAATGTAAGCCTTGTTTCTTTACCAACCCACTGTCGTCAATATATGTTGAGCTGATTGGCGGATCATCTATGTATCCCGGCCAAAATCACAGAAGCGTTAGTTGTGTCAGGAGGTTTGAGCTCTGAGATAAACATAGAGCTGAGGCACGCAGAGAAGAAGACTACAAAATCTGTAACCCAGCCCCCATTTCTCCCTGACCCACTCACAAACACCTTGCTTCCAGCCATCTTGGCAGAGATGGTTTGCTTTCATTTCTTCAATTTGTTCAGAGCGATGATATCCAGGAGGCAGCGGGTGAAACACAACAGTACCACTACAGGGAGAGAGGATGAGAAGTGTCCTAGAAGGCTTGCACATGTGGGCGCACGGGCGTCTTTAGACTCTTTTAGAGTGTCTAAAACTATTTTCAGCACCGCTAAAGAAAATTATAACATTTTTTATTTGGATTTTTTTTAAATGTAATAAAAGTTTCAGCCCTTTAACGTTATATTTTGCGAGTGGGCGAGTGCTTTTTAACAATATTATAATGAAAACAATATTCTTTGCATTGTAGATTGTCCAAATACATTTGCTCTCCGTTAACCCACTGCATCTAAAAGCAGTAGCAAAAACGAGGACAATCCATTACAGGTCTGAAGGGATTTGTTTGAGCTTGTTGCTAAACATGAGAGAAATTCAAATGGGAAAGAAATATGAAGAACCATATACTCCACATGAGATAATAAGCATTTCATAGCACTATAACTGATTTCACATTGAAGGATGATACCAATATGAGTGCAAGTTATATAATATGATAATAAAAAAGAAAGCTGATACATCTTGCAAATTCTCATATGTGCAGAGAGGAAAAATATTCTTATTATGCTGTGTAAACGTTTTATATGAAATCCGCATCATAAATGAAAGTTATGAAACTCATTTAAATTTAAACCAGTACTATTTACTTCGCTAGTACTGTACTGTATGTGAGCAGAAGCAACATATCCGGAACAGAATATTTAATATTTATATTTTGTGTGGTCAGCTCTGTAATATGCACAGTGGGTGGGGAAACATCAGGATGCATTTAATTGGATAATCTCATATGATTGTTCGGAATCAACAGCCCACCCCTCCACAAGCTCCTGTGATGGAATAATTGGCCTTTTTAGGTACATAATGATCATGCAAACGAAGAGGGTGCTTTAAAGGCGAGCACACGTTATAAATTAGCCCATTGATCAACGACAATGGCGGCCTGTCTTGGAGCGTGGATATACCTGCAGGGGTTCTGGCTTTGCAACAGCACAGCACTGGAGACTGTGATGATGTATGAGCTTGTGCTGTTTAATGATGCGGCACTATCTCCTCGTGAGGTGTAAACGCCAGACAAACTTACCAATTAAAGAGGTAGTGTGTACGATCTACTGGAGCATCGTTCTGGGATTATGGGGCGGACTATTTCTACATGCAGTGTAAACATACTTGAGCAGAATATGGGTTTTGCCTCTGGATGACTCTACGCCATATTGTTTGGGACCTACAGCGTCTTTACCATGCTTTGCTCCCTCTGGTCAAAATTATATAAACTACTTGTTTAAAGGTGCCATATGCAACACGTTCTCATTCTCAACTCGTCAAAGTTTGCAGCTCTCGCCAATTTTCGAAGCATTAGAAAGCCTTTGGCGTTTTAGGATGAAGACTTCGGTCATTGACTGTTAAGGCAAGACTACGGAGTTACCACCGGTTTATTTTTAGCTGTATGGGCATGCAATCTCAACGCAAATATTAGCTCCTGGTTGTAGATAAATAATCAATATTCAATCGAGACATGTTAAAATGTATTTACCTGAAATCATAAAATTAAATAATTTCAGTTATATTTCAGTATAGGCTGTGTGTAGCCTATGATTTCAGTAAATACATGTTAGAGCAGCGGTCTTCAACGTTTTTCAAGCTAAGGACCCCTTGGTTGTTAGAAACACGGCACAGGACCCCCTATTGTATATAAAATATTTGGTTGCCAGGTCAACAATGTGTTGGGCGGCCTATGTTGTCATATTTAAAATGAATACAATACAATACTAGGCCATTAAAATCATTAATGACTATTTGGCTATTCATAGCTAAGCTATTTATAGCTAGGTTGCAGTTATGTTAATGTATATTTTCTGAGGACCCATGTTGAAGACCTCTGTGTTAGAGCTATACATCCATCTTCTGCTGCCACTGAATTGCCACAGACATCTGTCCACTATCAGCAGGTTTCCTCTGTATAAATCAATATGGATTATTCACCATGCCTGAAGATTTCTGACCAATGGGCTCCAGAGAGTGGGGGCAGAGGAGGTTGGAGGGGGGTGGGAGTGGTTTGGGTTGTTTATTTACAGTAAGATATATTGCTCTCTTTCCTTATTTCTTTAGGTATCTACAGCAGCTTTAACGTTACACTAATTAGTAGTCACAGAGTAGTAAAAGTAGTAGTAAAAGTGTTAGTATTCTTTGAACCTTTAAGGTGCAGGCGTACTTTAAAAAAAAGAAAGTTAATGTGAAAAACTACCACGCAGTACTTTTTATCTGGATAAGGTCTAACAGAGAGGGCTGTGATTTGCCCAAACGACTCTGCTGTAGTGCCAAAGCTGCCTCCGTATCTGTTAGGTGGACGTCCATCTATTCCGCCCAAAGCCTCCAGCATTTTTTATTACGCGCCGTATCTCCTCCGCTAACGGTGTACAGATAGCTGCTGCTCTACGCTGGCTGCTGGAGCATCACACAAACATCTCAGTTGAGAAATTCTTGTCAAAAACGACAATATGCGTCGACATCAAATTCAAGCACACTGTCAAGACCACTCCTCCCAAACCAAGGTTATATAAATACATACTGTATGCTGTACATGAGAAAAGAGTGTTTAGCTTTCATAGCGTACCCCTGGGAACTTTTACTTCCTAATCAATTCAACCACAGGAAAATACTTTATTTTCCAATGGTTGCGTGACAGTACTTGGCAGTACGTTAAAGTGCATAGCCTACAGACAAATAGCCCAAAGCAATCCAGGTTTGGTTTACCTTTTCATTAGGACGCAAGACTCCTCGTGAAGATGGATATTTGTTTTCAATACTGAAAGGAAATGAAAGAAATCATGAGCATGTTTTGGCAACTGCTCCACACATGTCCTCAGCACACTCATACAATTGCGTTATATAATAATCCTGGTTCTTTGGGCACAGAACAATTTAACACTAAGATTTAGGTCACTCCAAACTCACATATGGATACCATGTGTAGGTGTTCCAATGCGTATTTTTACTAACTTTAAAGGTGGAGTCAGCCATGCTGGAGAAGAGTGTTGATATTTGAACTCAATAAAAACAAAAACAACTCTCCATTCTGTGCCATAGGCTGCTCCCTCAGAAGCCCCGCCCCATTCTGTGCCATAGGCTGCTCCCTCAGAAGCCCCGCCCCCTTCAGTGCCATAGGCTGCTCCCTCAGAAGCTCCGCCCCCTTAAGTGCCATTATTTCTAGATCTTGTTTGTGTTGTGACACGAAGCACACATATGATGTTTGACTATTTAAAATACAATTTGGGATATATGTATATGTTTTGATCTAGTTCAAATATCATAAATCCCCGACTCTACCTTAAATATTGTCACTTTAAACTGTTAGTCTTAACGCTTTTTTGTTGTTGTACTTGTTATATAAGCGATGACAACTTTTGCACATTTGACTACAGTGAAACCTGAAATTGCACAAATGTAAAAATATAAATATTGAGCGATAGCTTAAAATGGATATTGTTTGATATTTATGGCACACAGCTGTAAATTCTTTGTTGTTGTGAGTTCAACACTAGATTCGATCTTGGTAATGGTGTACTTCAAACTAACACCAAACTGTTTTCCCTCCGTCTGATACTGCCTGTGTGTTTTCAGGCCGACCGTGGGTTTTAACAAAACTCTGATTGTATTTCTTCGAGAGCAATATTTCCATAACGCCGCTGCAAACGTATATTGGCAGACTTAGAACATGCATAGGTGGGGAAGCGGAATGGGGACGCTGAATTGCCATTCAGCTTCATTAAACTGCACATGCCAAACATCACATCCGATGTGAGTTAGCGTCGCTAATAGTGACATTTTTCATTTTCATTTCCTGATCCACCCAGGCTGAGCAGCACTGTGCGAGATGGACTGTTAGAGCGCTCCCAGACACCAAGAGCGATGGGACCATTGTGAACTGAAATTTCCCTTACCGTATCAGTTTTCACAAGACGGGCCATTGCCTATGGTCCCAACCACGCCATGACGCGCATCTGTCTCCATTCAGCTGTAGTACGGGCGGCTTAACGGAGCCAGGTACTGATTCCACTATCATTAGCAGATGCCCATGTCACAGGGAAACGATAGATACATCACTGATAGACAGATGGAGCCTCCCTTCTGTATAGTATACGGTGAAGTGTCCAGGCACAGGCAATATGATGCATGCGTCTTTATGGTCTCAACAACTCACATTATAAGTTAAGCTCAGTGAGTCATGGAAACGCCTTTGTTCTAAAAGTGGCTTTGCCAACTCTGTGGTTTTACACAATGAGCCAACCTGGTGCTCTTGCCTTTTGTGAGTCACATCAGCCCATTATTCTATGACTGCCCGTGGACAATAGCTTTCCGTAATGGCTTGCACTGAACCCTTGAAAACCTGCCCTCTTTAACATTCACCTCAAGCTCTGATCAATATTTATCTGTTGGCTAAATTGATTTCTTTTTACATTACATTATATTTCTTAAGAACAATAATAATGAATATAATATTAATAATAATAATAATAATAATAATAAAACATGTAATTGGTTTTCACCGAAGGTGGAGAGGCAGTGGAATAAATATTACATGCACAGTTTCATCTTATAGCTTACACCGGAATGCGTGATGGTAGACCCAGAAAACCAAGTGTATATTTGTGAAAGCCATTCACAGATAGCCCAGACGCTGAGATGAAATATGCATGTGTGCATGCTAATCCATTCACATGGGTGCTGAACGGGAGTGGACTCCCCCTTGTGTTGGGTGTGAGGTACGTGTGAGGAACGTGAGTTATGCATCGTCTGACATTTTAACCATGAAAGATTGTCTGCAGGGTGTTGTGTTGTACGTGTATTTGTAGGTGTGTGTGGTTGTGTGTGTGGGGGGGAGGGGGCTTCTGATCTCAGCCTCTTCCGTCCATTAGCACTAAAGTACGTCACATAAGCAACTCTGCTGAACGTCTACATACATATACCCTCATAAGCTAACGTCTGATACATATACCCTCATAAGCTAAAGTCTGATACATATACCCTCGTAAGCTAACGTCTGATACATATACCCTCGTAAGCTAACGTCTGATACATATACCCTCGTAAGCTAACGGCTACATACATATACCCTCATAAGCTAACGTCTGATACATATACCCTCGTAAGCTAACGTCTGATACATATACCCTCGTAAGCTAACGTCTACATACATATACCCTCATAAGCTAACGTCTGATACATATACCCTCGTAAGCCAACGTCTACATACATATACCCTCGTAAGCTAACGTCTGATACATATACCCTCGTAAGCTAATGTCTACATACATATACCCTCGTAAGCTAACGTCTGATACATATACCCTCGTAAGCTAACGTCTACATACATATGCCCTCGTAAAATAACGTCTGATACATATTCACATGTAAGATAACGTCTGATACATAGACCCCTGTAAGATAACGTCTCATACATATATACCCTCGTAAGCTCGACAACTTTTCAGAAGTGAGGGAGTCCAGTTTAACGTACGGCTGTGACATTGAGTTACGTAGTTACGCATGTCAATCCAAATACCTTTTTCCTGTCAAGAAGGGTTAACCCTAGCTCTTCTAATGCTTACATGTACAAACTGTCAATCTTAAAGTAGCGCGATATGACTTTCTCCCACTAGGTGGCACAATAAGTTCTTCAGCAAAACAAGTGCCTTGTGTGCAGCACACACACACACACACACACACACACAAACACAAACACACTGACCTGTCTATTAACACTGCTCAGGACGCCATTACATCTTTACATTGATTGGCTGTTTGCTGCTACGTTAATTTTTAACACATCAGATACAGTAGAGCACCTTTAGCTAAACACTGCACCCAATGGGAGTAGCAGGGGAGAACAGTGAGAGCACCAGTACAGACAGACATTATACACCAATCAGAGATATGGTTTTCTTTTTATAAAAGGGCCGCAACGTCTAATAGGACTGGCATGGGGACCCAGCGGAAGACAAACAAGGGTGTCCTTGGGAAGCTAATGATCCACAGGTTGAGAGTTTTAATGAGCAAGCCTGATCGTACAGTCAGCACATGACAATGAACGCCAGGGTGTTATTGAGAGGTGCAGTCATTACAGCTCAGCGGAACACTCGGGACTGATCACAGTGGAGTGTCTCGGGGGGGGGGGCGGTGGATACATCATTACGGCAGAGGCTCTCCGGGGAGGGGGGGGCAGGGAGCCATAATTCTGCAGCAGTGTGTTTTTGTGTTGCCAAACTCGGGGGAGTTTGACTTGCGCGACGCCATGGCGCCGTCTGAGAACAAAAAAAGCGATGAGTCTCAACAAGGCCGCTAACTGGCACAGCCTTAAATACACACCGCCGTTATTGCTGCGCAGAAGACACTCTTGTGAGCAGGATGTGGCGTGTTGCCCCTGCCTCTCACCGAGATGAAAACCCCAGCTAGGACGACGTGGCTCGTAGGAACAACAGGAAGAAATAACGCTGTGTTGCCGCTCATTTGATTGTTTGCATGCTTCCTTAGGATTTGTTTAGCCAATTATAGTACTGAGTAGAAGCTGCTACACTCTATCACTGTAAAGAATGTAAATCCAGAACAGGTAAAGAAGCAGTAGGTCAAGTCCATGCTTAGTCCACAAGTACACTCCGTTTTCCATGCGCTTTGGCCTTTCATCCACATGCAAGATCACCGAAGAAGGAGCTTTATGCAAAGCACCTTCCAGGGTGAAGGTTATTTAATAAGTCCATGTTCAGTGTTCATATGTAGAAGACGGGGAAGACAGAGTGTTTGGCTTGTAATGTCAGCTTGTGAGACGTTATCTCCTTTTTTTTAAATGAGGCGTTTTCCTTGACAGCGCTTGAAAGCACACTATTGCTTTTCCATGTAGGTTGAGGTTTTCATTATTTTTTCGGGAAAACGGGACTTTTATTTTAAACAAAGTAGGAACATCTCAGTTTTAAAATGTATATACGTACTGTATACTGTACATGTGGACTGGACTATTTTGTATATATACTGTATATTTACTTTTTACTGCTGGTTTACAGTGATCATATGGAACATAAATGACAGTTCCTACATGTTCCTTGGTAACAATTAGCAGAATGATAATTAAAACTACAATACCCACACTGCCCTGTGGTTGTGGCATATTGGAGAGATCATGCAGTGTTTGATCATATCTCCGAACTCGGACATTCTGATTTCCAATGTGGAAAAAGAACACCCTCCCTCTCTAACAATTAGACCCTTCTATTTTACAACAACAAACTCAGCTGGCCTTGTTTACATCTTTCGGCCACGTGCCACTGGACGAGGAGGTTGGACAGACTGAAAGACAGAACAATTATTTATGCAGTAACCGTAGCATACAAACAGACACTTATGTCATTACGTTTACATAATAATTCATAAACTCAGTGTAATTTATCGTCTGACTTGGTCATTGAAAAGTGTAGTCAAGCAGGCAGGTCTTGACACAGTTAGCCAGCACTGTGTCCCAGGCTTTACGCAAATAAAGGCTGGCTCTGTGAGACTACCTGAACTCTGACCCTGATTGTCTCCCATTGCAGTAGCTTTTCCGCAAATAGCCATTTGATTTGGCTCCAAAAGCGAGTCAATTCCCCATTGACCACCATGTTAAAAACATGAAATAAAATATGTTTAGAGCTTAAAACATAACAGTTTTGTTTTCTATACAGTAGCTACAGTAACTCCCCGGTGATGACATCTGTATGGGGGGTGTATCTTTATATAACCCATCAGTTGAAAATAATGTATATGAAGGCATACATTTATCCCATTATTATGGATAACCGGGAGATATAGTTAGGCGGATTCCGGCACAGCCAAGATGCCATCGCACATAGCCAGCATAGTCTGAGCTTCAAGCACATTCTTCAAACCTGAATGTAAATATACGTAAAAGCTACTGTGTCATGATCCACTGTATGGCCCTCTAGCAGATCCTGTGAAGCGAGAGACGCACCCCACATACAGCCACAATAATTAGAACTCTGGCGCCTCTACTGGCCTTCTTAAGTACTGGCAAAATTAAACGATGCTAAATGACGTCAAAGGCACCACTTTGAATGTCAGACATCTGTATGGGTGACATCACAGAGGGTTTGTCCAGATATTTGGACAAACGTTGACCTATGACTATGACGTTTGAACCTTTGTTCCACACCTGACTATTTTATTTTGTTTATTTTGTATATATTTCTCAGATCAAATGTTTATTACTTATTAGTATGTATATTTCAGCCAACTGTTTTATATCTATGTATTTTCAATGTAAGATGTCCTTGAGTGTTTAGAAAGGCGTCCAACATAAAATGTATTATTATTATTTATTTATTTAGGCCAAGGTCAAGGTCAAGCTACTGATGTCCAATCAGATCCCATCTGATCATTGGGATGTGAGGTGGGGAGGGGGGTGTTGATCTCATGTTCTTCCCAGCGCTTAATGAGACACCTAAGTCAGCACATGCTGGCCATTTTGTATCCCCGTTTTCTCCCCACGGCACCAAAGATGCCTGGCTCTCAGGACTCAGGCCTAATTTGCATATGGGCGGGCGTTAATTCAAAAGCAATTACCTCCAGCAGCCCTGGACGACAGCTAGGCCAAGGCACTAATTGACTGCTTATCAGATGAATCTGAAGGCCCAGTTGTTGTCAGTGATCTGCGACGAAGGCCCCCCCGGTCCAATTCCCACTGTCATCCCGCGGGAAGCTGATGAGACCCCTGAGACCTGGTTGGATCTGTTAGATTCTGCGGGCTTGCCGTGCAGGCTTCTTCTGCCCATCATAGGCGGCTCAGGGGTCCGAGGTTAACTGGGAGAGGAAGGCTTAACCTGGCTCACTGGTGGGGCAGCCAGGTGTGAAGCACAGCTTCCAAACTCTACTTGAAAACCCGTCTGGAGCAACTTTCACTGCGGCATGGCAGAGTTAAAGGAAGGGTCATTCTCAAGAACTCTTGCTAACTTTGAACTCAAATCAAAACAAAAATACCTCCCCCATCAATGCTATAGGGTGCTCCCTCAGAAGCTCCGCCCCCATCAATGCCATAGGGTGCTCCCTCAGAAGCTCCGCCCCATCAATGCCACAGGGTGCTCCCTCAGAAGCTCTGCCCCATCAATGCCATAGGGTACTCCCTCAGAAGCTCCGCCTCTACCCAGTGTAAATGCATTGCGAGGGCTAGGGCACTGTTGTTATAAGCGGTCTGCACTATTTTGTTTGTATTCCTATTTACATAGCCAGGGCTGTGTAGTGAAGTGCCAGAATATTTGTACAGCACGCACAATGGTAAACGAGGAGGTATTTGGTGACTTTGACAGGGTAACTATACCTTTAAGGCAGCCTCGTGATACCATCCTGATCTCACATCCTTGACCCACTCAATTCAAAAGTGTTTTCCACAAAGGTGCCACTAAATACAGTTCAATAAAAACATCCTTACAAGCGGTTGGTCTTGTTTTCACCAGGGAGCGAAATAATGAAATGCCACACATGACACACCTGTCATCTAGGATTTAAGGCACATTGCACTTTACCTATCAACAATTTCCATACCCTGTTATTATACACAGGATTGAGTACAGGGCAATTTCACACCAGGGGGTCAGTGAATGCTTGGGACTAGCGGGACTGAGCTCAAGAACCTGGCCTTAGCGGAAGATTCCGGCAGGTTCCCATGACCTTTCCCCCAACACTTACATCCAGCAGGACATTGATTACATATCAGCCACACCATAAAAAGAAAGCCTGTCTTGACCAGGCAAGGGAGGCGGCGGGGATGAGAGGTTTTTCTTCTTTCTCACCCCTTGAGTCCTGCTGATCCGGTATTGATTGCTTTACGTTGGTTCAGTAGCCAAGATGGAAGCCGGCGGGTGGGGGGGAGGGCGGGGGGCGTGATTCATAGATTGCAGAGGGAGAGGCCTCTGACGAGGCGATCGTGACGTGAGGGAGGCTGATTAGGATGTCGTCCCCCCAGGAACGTCTAATTGAGCCGACGGCCATTTTCCCTCAGCGCTGGCTGAGAAGCTGGACAAATGTGTTCTCCACATGAACATGGGGTCATGTGGCGGTCATGTGACTACACTGTATACAGTAGGGGCTGCAATACCTCCCGTATTCTGCCTTACTTTCACGCGGTCCTCGTTATGGTCCCGTCTGCCAACTTGGCATTAATGACTTATTCAGACCACTGGGGAGAAGACGAGAAATATATTATACAGTAGTGTGTGTGTCCTCATGTGTGTGTGTGTGTGTGTGTGTACGTGCGTCTGTGAGTGCGTGTGAGTGTGTGTGTGTGTGTGTGTGTGTACGTGCGTCTGTGAGTGCGTGTGAGTGCGTGTGAGTGTGTGTGTGTGTGTGTGTGTGTGTACGTGCGTCTGTGAGTGCATGTGTGTGCGTGTGTGTGCGTGCATGTGTGTGTGTGTGAGTGCATGTGAGTGTGCGTGAGTGTGCGTGCATTTGAGTGTGCGTGTGTGTGTGTGTGTGCGTGCGTGCGTGCATGTGTGTGTGTGAGTGCATGTGAGTGTGCGTGTGTGTGTGTGTGTGCGTGCGTGCATGTGTGTGTGAGTGAGTATGTGTGAGGGGGCAGGTCATGGGACAGGCAGGAGGATGCCGCTCCAGTGGGAATTTAGTTGTAGTGTTCAATGGTTACATTACATTGACGCTCTGAAACTAATTTCTGCAAGAATTTGTGCGTCATTACAGTATAAAAATGTGTTTAAGTGTTTTGTTGAAGATTTTTCTATTGAATCTAATTTAGCAAAATGGTAAAATTATTTTATTTATCCCTTCGCAATCTACAAAACCAGAGTCATGGCTTAACAGAGTTGGGTCCAACAAGCTTTATGCAAATGATTACGAGATGGTGTCCTCAATATGCAGATGACTGCATGAAGTCAACTGGCGACTTCTAGAGACTTTTGGAGCTAGTTCAAATAACCCATCCATCCATTGCTAGGGCTTGCTACTTCCATTGGAAATGAGTTGTCATGTGATTTAAAGGTAGGGTCAGTAATTAAAAGAACACTTGCTAACAATATCCATCTGCAGCCGCTCCACACATCAAAACTTATTGTGAAGCAAAGCTTTGCTAATATAAGCAGTTTTCACCACTTTGTTCCTAAGTTCCTATTTACGGCACCAGGGCTGTGTAGAAGTATCACATTCTTTTTTCAACACAGAATGGTAAGGTAGCAAAATGCGAGAAGATATTTGGTGAATTTGACAAAATGTGCTTTATCCATACTTGGTTAAGTTTTAGATGATAAGTTACTAAGGAATTGTATAATTAATATGCAATAATAATAATAAGTAAAGTGATTATATTACTTTACTTATTACTAGGAATCAAAAGTATATAGTTTTGTTACTAGTTACATTATTGTATTACTTTCACAATAACTACCATATCTCGCCCCTTCTGAAAAATGACAACCTGTGTAGCCTGCTCATTTATAACAGCAATAACCTTAAGAGTCAACAATCAGCCAAAGTGACCAGGAATCTTGTTCTTGTAACTAAGTAATGCAATATTACTTAGTTACTTAGATGATTATTTGTAATATTATTACTGTTTTGGAAATAGTAGTTAGTTACACTACTAGCTACTGAAAAAAGTAATAATATTGCAGTAACTAGTTACTGCCAATAATTGGCCAATAATCACCACATAGTTGGAAGAATATGCTATTTACTTGCTTTACTTCATTATTGGACTAAAAATGCATAATGTCCTTTGCATATACCTCCATCTCCATCTCCAGATATATACTTTCTCTTTGCAGATATATACTTTCTTATTGCCTACGCCATTAACTTAAAAAAAATGAATATTACTCTGTCATACACGATTACTATTTCTGAGTAAGCCAGGAAAGTTGTAAAATAATTTTGAATCAATGCGGAAACACAGTCAATGACTCATGAATATTTGAAGTGGTCTGTGAGTAGTCTGGAAGTTTCCCCCTTCAAGTTCGATGAAACCAAGGTTGTGCGCTTTCAGTGGTCGGTACTTGGCTGATATCGGGCTTATACAAAAGGGAAGGTTTTCTGGGAGCAAGAATAATTGGTGTGTTTATACAATCAGTAGCAGAAAGCAACCGTCTCTGGAGGAAAAGAAGCCGTATACTCCGTATACTGAATCCACCTTCTTCAAAAACCAAACCCTGCATTTCAGAAGGAGTCAGTAGACTATTATGCTGGATGTAGCATGCTATACATTCTGTTTGCTAGTGGGTTTCTGTATTGCTTTGTTGGCTGTGTAATGTAACAACATCTTGTGTTGTCTCTCGTATTATGCATGTTGTGTGTATATCATATTTCTTTAAAATACAGATTTATGCGTCCAACTATACACCCAGAGAATTGGAAATCCCAGAGGGTAATTTTGTGGAGACTGTTAGTATAATATTTCCATTTATCAGCATAGGGTATTTCTGCCTGCCTAGTGCCTAATGTCCTTATGTGGGTGCACCATATCAGCCAATGTGAGAACTTTTCTAGCATTTGCTAATGGCTGGCTTTCAGGCCTCTAGCTAATGCACTCCTCAGCTATTCCTCTTCTTCTGAGTGGAAAGTGACTTCAGTCTACATAATGCATTTCATTCTCCACGTCCCCTAAGTAACCTAGATGTGGTCTGCTGGAGCTCAGCGATCACAGCAGGGAGCTAGCATGACTGAGGCTCAGGGAGAAGAGGTTTTGTCGGTGGGTATGTTCTCTAGAAACATACCGGTCATGCTTTGGGCGAGCTCGTGTTATTCGGCCCATATTCCACGTATACATGCTGCTACGCAAACCGCCATGATATGTTAGTAAAGTCAGAAGCATAGTGCAGGTCTAATAAGTGTTACGCTGCAAAAGGGATTATGAACACTGCTGCCGAGAGTCTCAACACTGCTGCTATACACATTGGCATGGAAACAGCCCCGTGTTGACACACAGCCACATAGCAAGCCCAACTTAGAGCGTAGGAGGTCCCAATGGACACATTAAGACACACACACCTGTCTCACTGCACAAAGGCAAAGGCCACGCGAAGCATAAATGTTTCATGATGGCTCTGGAAAGAGCCTCTTTTCTTGATTGTCTTGCATATTGGCAAAAAAACAGAAGATTAGAGTGCAACCTGCAACACTGGAGTTCCCGACCTCAAGCCTCGTGCATGTGCGTCGTAGTACAACATAAAATAACAGAATTTTTGTTATTGGTTTGGACTGTACTGTTATATTTGTAGGCATGTTTTGTTTAATGTTTAGCATTTACACTGAATGTAGGATCGATGTTGTGAGAAATGCACACGCAGCTCAGGCACCAGAGTTGGACTGTCACATTATTATTACATCAGGACAAACAATCGTCCAACTGGCTTTATTGACATTGTTATAAAAAATATATGTTCATAAGCACGGGGCAAGAGAATATTCCTAAGCGCCGTATGAGCCACCCGTCGCCACACATCAGCCCCTGCCCCCCTGATATAGCACCACGCTAGCAACCTTCACATGTGAAATGATTGAAATACTCTTTACGTTAGATATACATATATATACATACTTTTAGTGCCTTTAGCACCCCCTAGTGTTCCGGCATGAAAATGCCCTAAACACCCATAACTGACCTGTCACTAAGACCCGCCCTCCTTAGTTATCGCTGGTAACTGGTCATTGGCTCGTCTGTGTTTGATGGGGTGGGGCATAGCAATAATTAAATTAGCTCCTCCTTCCACTGCATGCTATCTCATCACCATGACAACAAGCGCCTACCTTTGTAGAAGCACTCGTTGTTGTGGGCGACGGTGAGCCTGAGGCCGCGGAGGCAGGCAGCGCGGTGCAGCTCGCAGTGGTTCCGGTACAGCTCGCCGTCCGAGCCGCACACGGGCTTGTGGTGCGGCCGGCAGCGCTCCAGACACCGACACTCCGCGTCGCCGCCGACGACCACACAGTGCCGCCCCAGGCCACAGTACTTGTGCTCGCACGGGCCGCCGCTGCTGCTGGGGGAGCCGCCGGGCCCCGGGGAACCTGCAGGAGGACACATGTGAGATCTTAAAGGTCCTATAGACGACATCTTAAAGGTCCTGTATATGAGATCTTAAAGGTCCTATAGACGACATCTTAAAGGTCCTGTATATGACATATTTAAGGTCCTATAGACGACATCTTAAAGGTCCTGTATATGAGATCTTAAAGGTCCTGTAGACAACATCTTAAATGTCTTATAGACAACATCTTAAATGTCTTATAGACGGCATCTTAAAGGTCCTATAGACGACATCTTAAAGGGACTATAGATGACATCTTAAATGTCTTTTAGACGACATCTTAAAGGTCCTATAGACCAGGGGTCCCCAAACTTTTTTCTGCCCTGCTCTATTTAAAGAGCCACCAAGTAACGTATTATAAATTTTAATGTAATTTTCAAAAACCTATCAATTTTAGCTAACGAAAATAGGTACAATATTTCACATGTACATGAATTAAACAGGAACACAGATTAGGACATGTTAAGCCCTATAGTAACCTAAGTAAATATTGGACCAGTTTTTCACAAGCCACATATCTTAGTTTTACGCTGTTCTCGTTAACGTACGTACATGAGGCTCTATATATCATTCCTGAACATAGAAGCAACATAGTTTTGTTGCAGACACATGCATAGAGTATCAAAAGGACAGCAACACAACAGCCAGTGAACTGTCCAAAAGCAAATCTGATCATTGTCACTGTAAATTCTGAACAAGAAGCAGGAGCTTTGATTATAGTCTCTCTCCCGGGTCTTTCCAGTCGTGCATTTTGGTGAGCAATTTTGGTGAGCAATTCTCTCTCTCTCTCTCTCTCTCTCTCTCTCTCTCTCTCTCTCTCTCTCTCTCTCTCTCTCTGTCT
>JAODUH010046155.1:0-19769 GCA_027564835.1 Typhlichthys subterraneus
CAGCCCTGTCAGTTCTGACAACCTGGAGGAAATATTTACACCCAGATATTTAATATTACCTGACTTTAGCGGGGTGGAAGATATACTTTGGAAAAAACACATTACAGGTAAAACTATGGATTTAATCTGAAATGGATGAGAATTTATCTATAAGTGTGATTGTCTCAGCAAGAGAAGTTTGTGAGTTTAGGAGGAAAAGTAATACATCATCTGCATAAAGGCTTATCTTGTGTATTTATTTATTACTAAAGGACAGAAGAAGTTCAGAGAGAATTTTTTAGTGGAAGTGCTAAAAGATAGGGAGATTAGAGACTGGGGACCCAAGGTGGATTCTGAACAGATGGGTTTTAAGTCACTTGCGGAAGACAGGTCTGCTGCCCTGACTACCGCAGGAAGCTCCGTTCACCATTGTGGCGCCAGGACAGAGAAGTGTGGAGAGTACAATAGGCTGAGTACAATATAGGCTCAGTATATCATACTCCTGGGCAGGACGCGCAGAGGAAAAGTGGAGGGATTGCAGCATTAAGATAGAGAGGGAAAGATAGAGAATATGTGAGAAGCAGCGAAGTGGGAGACTCAGGTACAGAAAGAAGCCCTGTACGGTCAGAGCGATAGCAGCGCCTTCAAATCTGGGGACATTTTTAACAGAGGAAATAAGAGTTCACTGGGATGTCCATTATTTATAATGTCGGCGGTTATAGGTGGTACAGAGAGGTTTGTGCAGTTCAAAATTCAGGTAACCACAGTCTTAATGTTCCGGTATTACCCATGTGCAAATATACTGTGAGGAAATCACTCATTAAAATATTAATGGACTGCACAGGTGTCATGTGACAATGTTTTCTGAACACAAACCACATCCTGTACCAAGAGAGTGAACCATATATGTAGAAGAACAATGATTGGTTACTCAACTTACTTTTGTAATTTGTTACTTTCCATCTCTGGTTCACACGTGATAAAACTACATACAGTAATACTAGTATAGGCTCTGTATTGCCACTGTTTGAATGTAAAGTAGGGCTTAATAAGGGGAGTGTTCAGCAAAATTGTAAATTAATACAAGTTAACAAGTGCAGACATCTTTTTGGCGTGCTAACCCATGATGCATCTGCAACATTTGCCTCCCTTGTGCACAGTATATTCTCCAAGCTTACCCCATTAGCATTCCCCAAGCCTTCTACCATTCTTGCTTGGCTCAAATCTTTTTGCGAGTTCAATGGGCAATATTCATTCGAAAGCTGAACTTCCGTCTTTGACTTAAATAGCCATAATCAGATCCGATCCATTTCATTTTTAAAATTGAGGGTTTCCCAGCTGCTGTAGGGTTCCACTGAAACTGCATCTGTGAACAGAAGTTAGCTGTATGCCTGTAGGCTCACTAGTTCCATCTACATTGTTAAACACCCCAGGACGGGTGGCTTTATATTCCATGTTCATGAGTATACAATGTTAACTAAATGTAATCCCTATTGAAATCCTTAGAACAAGTGGGCTAAAGGTACAGTAAACTTGAAAATTATGCTTGTTTTGAACTAAAAACAACACAAACAGTGAGCTGGGGAGGACATTTCTGGTTCTGATTACAATATAACACATACTGTACAACATGTTATTCTTTACATGTCTCTCCAATCCACCTTAAAGGTATAGTCAGCTATTGTATGCTAATTGTAAGCTAATACACTTTTTTGTCAAATGCACCAAATATCTCCTCGCATGTCACTAGTTTATCGTTCTCTGTGCGTGTTGAAAAAAATAATCAGTGAATAGTAACACAAACAAAGTGGCGAACACTACTCACATCAACAAAGCTGTAGTACTATGCTTTGCTTCACAATGCATTTCGATGGGGGGGGGGGGTCGCCGCGGAGCTATATTGTTTTGATTTCAGATCCAAGTTATCAAACGTTCTCGAGAATTACCTTGAGAATGACCTTGCCTTTAACTCCTCATATTGTCTAATTTACTTAAATACTCTACACCTGTGACATGCTGGGTCTTATCCCTCTGGCCTGGGATGACGGGTGTTTTTGTTGATGAGAATTTGCCGGCGGGCCTTTCACACAGAAGGATAATGAATATCAAGCACCTGCTCTTTGATATTTTAACCTGGTGGTGGAAACTATAGATAAAACAAAATGGTAGTGACAAGGGAGTAAAACAGACACAACATGTACACCTTTTACAAACACAGGAGTAATTGTGAGTTACGCTCAGCTGCATATATGCATGAGATGCTCGCATTAACCCTTATATAGACCACACACATGCACACACACGTGCGCGCGGGCACGCACACACCTCCTGCCACCTATATCTCCTTTAGGGGGCTGGAGGTGTTGGATCCTGGGGGCCACCAGACTTACTGCAGTGATGAATAAAACAACAGCCTAGCTCAACTGTGTGTGTGTGGGGAGAGGTTCTGCTGACGTTCTGGCTTTTAAATGAACTTCTCTGGCTGGCTGGCTGCCTCCAGCCAAAGCGTGTGTGTGTGTGTGTGCGTGCGTGCGTGCGTGCCGTTTTCCTGCATACATGCCTACGAGTGCTGTATGTGTGGTTCGTTTATAGTGAAATGAAAAATTTAATTTTTCTCTTCCTTAAGTTTTTGCTTGTATTCTTTTCTGCAGTGGTTACATTCAATTAAAGACTATTATATTTTACATTATACAGTAAGAGTTTATCTCCTCGCCTGAGTGATTTAATAAAACCGTTTAATGCATTGTGTATTGTATCATAAAACTATGCTATAGTTGCATATGGATGTTAATAATTCAGAATCTAATCCTAAATTATTACACTGACAACCGTAATGCCCACCCCACACTTATATATTATGCATAAACACATGCCGGTTTATTCATGCTCCCTCCATGCAGGCTAATGCCATGCTCCTACATAGCTTCTCTTTAACGATGGTTCTAGAAGGCTGCTGATTACAATTATAGCAATGGATTTTTAGTTTGATCTGAAGAAATGGGCCTAATCATAGTTTTTATTTCTTGATTTTTGGGTCTGGAACTAGCAAAATTTGGACCGCTTTTTTTTTTTTTTTTGGCAGTATAAATGCAGTCACACATTCCATTGACCAAGATAATAGGGAAAATTAATGTTCCTACCTGATAGCTAAGGAAGGAATCAAGAAAAATCTCTGTATTAGATTTATCATTTACATGCATGTGTTGGCTGTCTAATGAAAATCATTAAATGTAATGCCAATATTCATTGCCAGCCTATTATTGCCGTGTATGTGCACACAGGTGTTAAGATTGTGTGTTTGTGTGAAGGCATGTGCTAGTGACCCACAGGATTGACGGCCAAGCAGATGGAGGCAGCTGTACAAAGCCTGCTATGACTCACTGATACTAATGCATGTATGGAATGCATGTGTTAGTAATATACAATGCTACGTGTGGAGCAGTATTCCATGGAGAGATAGAAGGCCTTTGGGGAGAGGGACTTAAAGAAGCAGAAAATAGAGAGAGAGAGAGAGAGAGAGAGAGAGAGAGAGAGAGAGAGACTGTGTGGGTGGAAGGACTGGTGTTTGAAAAGGAAAACAAATTATAGAGACAAAGCAGTCATAGACACACACAGACAGAACAAGTGTAGTTCATTTGAACAATTAGGTTTGCTGTCTTGATCAGAGGTCATCTATTTAGGCTGTTATATAGAGCTATTGTATCTCTGCCGTCTAGTTAGCTAGCTAATATGTGGTCAGGCTTGATTAAACAGTGTTTGTGCTCATTTGTCTACTCATTTGTGTACTTGTGTACCACAGCTGCATTTCTATGATGGTATATATCGATTGTGGACACAATTGTGGACACTGTGGTACACTCATACGTCATCAAATTCAAATGTTAACGGTAGTTAATGTTAATGTTAACTAGACCACCCTGCCCCCCCACCCCCCACCCCCCCCCCCCGCCCACAAGAGAACGGTAAGATATCGAAATGCGATTGGAATGCAATTGGGGAAAAGGTGCATTAGCATACATTTATCTTGCAATAGCTGACTGTATCTTTAATGGCAGATCGTTTGAATACTTTGCTAATCAGCTATGGGGTTGCTCCATTATTAGCAACACGCACACGCTCCACAGCAAGTGAGTGATGGAGAAGCAGAGGAGAGAGCAGGGACAAAGAAAATAAGGAGACTCTCGAGAGAAGGAAACGGATTACACAGACGGGAGGAGACAAAGGCGTGAAGGAAGATGATCGAAGTGGGAGGTGAAGGGATGAGCATAGGAGGTGTAGGGTCAGTGGAGTGGAGGCGCAGGAGACACGATAAGAAAGAAACGTTACACAGACGAGTAGAAGAGGAGAAAAACAGTGAAAGGGCAGCTCTGGGAGAAAAGGATTAGCATGATGAGGCGAGGGGAGGTGTGAAGGAAATGGAGAGACTAAAGGAAAGGAAGGACAGATGAAAAAGTAGACGGGGGGGTTACCCGATAACAGGGGCTAGTGGTTTGAAGGGTTCTCAAAATATCCCTCCATCCCACCCTCCCTCCCTGAAATACAACGTGACATTTGTGATGCGCACAAAATCTGGAGCTTCTCGGCAGCGCTTCAGGCAAAATCGCTTCCCAACGTTTAGCATTTATCAGCACAGCGTGCTTTAGGATTCAGTATGCTTAAATTGACTGACATGGCGCTTAAGCAAGATTAAGCAACAGGGAAGCCAGACGGTCACTAATGTTTCCTCTTGCTGTTTTATTTTAAAATAATTCTCATCATGTCTTTTTGAAGGACAAGGTGTGGTAAAGGGTGGTTGGGGGATACGTTCCACCACGCCACACCATGTTGGAATGCATTGCATCTACTGTGTATAGGAAGGGATGGGGAATAGCCTAGCTAACACTGATGCAGTCGTCTTTCAGAGGATTAGTTGACCTTGTATAGCTAATTGTAAAATCCAGGATATTTAAAGAATGAGTGTCTGTTAACCTGTTCACAGATGTCTCACGACCGGTGTTTAGCTAAACTGTGGCTTGCTTGGCTGTCAGCCAGAATCTCCAGTTGACTTATCGTGATTGACAGTTCACCCTTTGAAAACGCTTCATTAGAGCTATTTAAGGATGAAATCGGCAACAACCTAAGCCTAGGAAAGATTGGGACTCGTTGATCTGTGAATGATGACTGGGTTCAGAATTTGGAGGAATTGAAGATGGCCAGTTGTTCAAATTAGACTTTAACATTACAGTACCTTACAAATATAAAATTCCTCACAGTATTTCTTCAGTTTAGAATTATGTAATTTACTTGACTTTAAGGTTTATCGTTGCCAAGTAGGAACATAAGGGATAGACACTTTAGTCAATGCTGATCTGAAGGAAGGATAAGAAGGATGGCGTATGTTAACTAGCATTTTGCATTGCCCGTAGCATAGTATAGGTGCTGACCAAGCTGGCTATTTTGCAGTTAATGTATGATGAAACATGAAGTATCCCTTTAAGAACCTATTCAAGCCTGGCAAGCCCACTGCTGAGTCGACGCTAGCTGTCAAACAGGCCGAGCCTTGCCAACGTCGGCCGCAAGCTTTGACATACTGTGTACATAAGTGCTATTCTTTAACAGCACCTAGTGGTAAATAATACTCTTCACAGACTTTACCAGTCAGTTGAATGTAAATGTTTGTTTAGGTGCGTGAGGTTTTGATTCCTGTCCTAGTCCTTGGTGGATAATAGATTGAGGCACAAATGTCTCAAGAGGGAAAACATCAGTGGAGGTCACTGAAGTTTCTGCCATGATGGACACAATTTGAACAAAGTGCAAGCCACTCGAGCAAAGGATTAGACAATGGAATATATAGGCCGATGGAATATGAGGGCGAGGTGGTGAAAAGGCTGAGCAAGGAGAGGAGTTTGGGAGGGGGTTGCGATGACCTTGGCAGGGCTTTGTGTGACAAAAGGTGGTGGTCACCTGTGTACCAGGGCTACACTCTACTCTGGTATCGCGCCTACTGTTCTTGACGGTGGAACGGATTAAATTACACGCTGCTAAATGCACCAAGGGTCTGGGGTCGGGGGTCGGTCAGTAGATGGGGGCGGGTGGTGGTGAGACCCATCTTCTTTGTTCCTAGCACAAATATAAGGTTGCCAGGGGGATTTCTGCATTAGCACAGGAGGTTGAATTGAAGCTGGGGTCTAGCGGCCCAGCAAAACTCACACACATACAGTACCGTAGTGTATATGGCGTCATATGTCATAAAGATATGCTCGTGTATCTTTTGGAGAATATGAATGATAAAATGTGTGGGTGGGTGTTTGTACTGTACATTCATTGTCACTGTCTGATACTGTTACTTGCGTGCCTTGTGCTGTCGAAGCCATTCATCCTCCATTTTGTTTATCTCACTCTGTGTTTATCTCTCACACTCTTTTCTTCTGGCCCACACACACACATTAATTCTACTTTGTCTTCCTGATGTGAGACGCCTCACGTGCAGTTGTGCACGCGCATGATTACCGTGGGTGTTTGCGCTTGTTGACTTTGGACAGCCCAGGGCGACCACTTCCCTCATTCATCATCATCATCATCAGTCATTGCCTTCATCGCGGCGAGGCTGAAACACCTCTGGCCGGCCTTGTCGCAGTCAGCTATACATCAGCCACACGTGCGCGCGCGTGCGTGTGTGGTCATTATCATTGTCAGTCTTAGATGGCAGCCTCCTGTTCTTATGTAAATATCCCCGTCGTGTCAGGTGCTGGCTAAACAACAGGTGTGTGTGTGTGTCTCTCCATTGTCCTGGGCACTCTGAGGCTCACAGTGTTTGAATGAAAGAATCTAATTAATAACTTAAGGGAGTGTGTGTGTGTGTGTGGGGGGTGCTTATGCAATAGAACTGTTTGGAAAACTGTTTGACTACACTGTTTCACTGTACTGTTCATTACTTAGCATGAAGAAAACACTGGTTTAATCTCTGGACCTAGCTAGAACTTGTGCGCATGAGCGTGGTGCCTAGCATTAGAGCATGATGGGACCTTCAAAATTCGTATTTTTAAAGAATTGTAGCTGTGTTTTGTGCATCCAACAATATGCCTTGTCCTCTTATATGTAATACCACGTTCACCTGAACAGATGATGTTGACCAAAGGGTAAAAAGCAGGTTAATAATAATGCATTCAAAACTGAATATGGTAGGACAGTTCCAATGCACTTCATCCAAGAAGCTTGTTCACATCGTTATATTAACCTCTTTCCCTCCTAATTGCCACAAATTAACACCCGACCCATTGTCGGGCAATCGATTTTGAGCCTCTGTTTTTGTATCTAGCATCCTCTTATAATGCACTTTGAACTGATAATGGCATTGTTGTCAAGGCAAGGTAAAATGACCTGTGTGTGTGTGTGCACAAGCTCAAGTGCCTTTGAGGAGGCTGTGTTTAAAACAAGCCTGTATTAACTGACTGATATATATTTTGACATTTGCCATTGCTCTTACAAGCACATTACTGGAAACATTGCGTGTTGCGTGTATGACTTGTGTGTAGGTGTGTATGTGGGTGGACACACCCACGTGTGTGTGTGTGTGTGTGTGTGTGTGTGTGTGTTTTAGCATGGTGTTGGGTTGATGTTCTATTCTAGAGAGCAGAGAGCTGCTGGCATCCCCTCTAACACTATTCTTTTTTAGTCTTCACCCATCCACTTATATTTTCACTTCCTCTGCCTCATGCAAACAATGCAGGTTAATGCTGATAGGCTAGTATACATGCATACCCCTGTCTACAAACAAACACAACCATGCTGATTTTAATCACATAATTGGCTGAGTCTACACGCAGCGTTTTCTATTACTTGCATGCGAGCATGAGGGCATACTACCCATGCTGGTACAGAAGAGTTGTCCACAGTCATGTAAGGTTATTTATTCCATTATTCGAAACATCTGTACTGCTCAAATATATTTCCACTTTCTCTCTTACGCCCTGGAACTTTCTTTATCAGATTCTCTCTCACATATGCTTTCACTCTTTGTGTGTGTGTGTGTGTGTGTGTGCGTGTTCAGTTATTCCCATTCCCACAGAGGCTGGGGTAAAACTATGTACCACAATGGCTTATTAAGCACAGCTTGACCCTGCACAGGTGGAACAGCTATGGAAATGAGACATGGAATGGGCAATTACAGTAAGCACAGAGAGAGAGAGGAGGGGGGGGGGGATCATATTATCCTAACTATTGTTGTGTTTTTCGATCTCTGACAAAGCAGAGATTAGTGGATCACACTGATCGAATTCCAAACGGCCTTTTCTCTCGCTGTCTCCCAGCTCTCTGCTAAGGTCGCAAAGTGATTTGTAGCCTATTTTATTCGTAGATGTGTACCAAAATTGTAGACATCACACAGCGGTGTTTAAAATATTGTGCAGGTTTTAATCTCTAAGCACACACTTTACACTCTGTTGTCTTTACTGCGTTTTTGTCTTAGCATGCTCATCATTTTTATTTTATTTTATTTTTTTTATACAAAATGTATTTTTGACGATGATGAGTGCCTCCATCCTGGGTTTTACCCTCTTGATCTGTTCTCTCTGTGACATTGGTCTTCCTTTATGCAGTTTTCCCCTGTTCTCACCCAAATGCAGTTTGTCCTCTAGACATAAACAGGCGAACATGTCCTGCTTTGTCGTGGGGTTGGTGTAGGATATACTTGTGCCTATTAAAATTGTCCTCCAGCAGTGTCAACTTGAACCCTATTGGAACCCCATTCATAATTCACCCATAATGGAATAGTTAATGACTCTTTGCTTTTCACTCTTTATCGCTGTGTCACCTCCGTCTGGTTGGTCTCATCTCATCTATACTGCATGGTGATTAGAATAACCCCATCAGCGATAGGAAGGCAGTGTGTTGTTAGATCATCCCTATTCAGGGATGTATATTTTATTAAGCTCATTTGTGGCCACAGTAATGATCTTGGTGAAAGTTGAGGGTCACGCGAATGTGAATGCTTTCCTTTCAACCCTGCCAACTGGAATTAGCATCTTTAGCACTGATTACCTTTGGTCTTGTTTGATGTACATACATATATATTACTATGTGACACAACAATTACTTACACATGCTTTACCGTTTTGCTATAGGCTCCAGTTTTCTCGAGTCATTTATTAAACGTGGAGGTCGGTGAGGCAAACACATTGTCAAGTCTCTGATGCAAGCCATCTTACGAAATGAACTTGATGTTTGCAACTTTTAGAAGTTGTATTGTTGTAATTAAATATCCAACCCTGGCGGTAATAAAGCCATATTCTATTGTGTTAAATACTGTCAAACCTACAGTATCTTGTTTAACACTATATTCACACTGGGCATTGCCAGAGTTATATGGCTTTCATTTTGAATGGTTTCATCAGTAAGCCCCAGCTTCCTGCTGTGATTTTACCCACATAGCTATATGCCAAATGTGCTGGTTCATATTTTGACAGTTTTTAATCTCACAAATCCACTTATACTCACAGCAATTAGCGCCACTGACCTGTACATGGGTGTTAATGAGGTTTGCTTAAACAGGGTTACAGTGTAGAATAGATAACATAAACATAAATATACAGTATAGCTACTGTATATTTTTATTTCTGGTGGTGAAATACAGCGTGTGACTGCACTCGCTTAGACAATTACTGGCTCATTTGATTCAGTGGATAAACTGGGATAAAATGAGAGGCTAAAGGGAAAGGCAGACTGTGAGGAAGAGGTAAAAGGGAAGAGGGAAGCGACATTAGGTTAATTGCTCGCGTAATAGGCCGGAGCAAAAAGAGAGCAGCTATCCAGCAGCCTTATCTCTCTCTATGCCTTCTCTAAGCAAGAGCCTGGTAGGGCTTGCTGTCTTTATGTCTGACTAATGTGCATGTATCCAGCTAAAGCGACACTAAAGCGACAAGCGACTGGCCTAGTGGTGGCTCACACACAAGGTGGTGTCCCCTTCCCTTTGTGCTCGTGACATCTGGCACCTTGGATGAGGGAAAGCACCTTTGGGCATTAGCTGACCTTGATGAACACATACATGCTCGCTCTCTTTTTCTCTCAAGTCACCTCTGACTTGCCTCTCTCTCTCTCTCTCTCTGTCTTTCTCTCTCTCCTCTATCCAAGCTCTGACAGTGTTCACATATTGTTCTCTCTCGCCTTTCTTTCCGCTGCTCCAGGCGCCATCTTCGATGAGTCGGCCCGCAAGGACGACGAGGTGTTTCGCCTGGCAGTGGCGGACCTCAACCTGAACAACGAGATCCTGGAGACAGAGAAGATAACCATCTCTGTGGAGTTTGTGGATGGAAACAATCCCTTCCAGGCAGTGCAAGAAGGTAGGAACATTGTAAGGTGTTGTCCAGATTGCAGGGTCCAGACTCTACACCTGTGAAGATCATCACGTTAATGCAATGTTATTGCAGTGCACGGGAAAGCTAACTAACTGCCTCTCGGAGTGCTAGTAAACAGTAGAAATAAAAGGCTTTTTAGAGTGTGGCTAGCACACAAACATTATTTGACACATTTAATCAGCCTAAAACAAACCAACCCAATCTCTCAGCCCTACCATGCAATAGTACTTGACCTTCTGTGAGTAGCTAACGATCAGATAAACTGTAAACACAGTTAATTGACACTTCACAATGGTGGAATTCAATACTGAATGCCAGCACTTGATAACAAAATGCTACAGTATCAGGTCAGTCTAATCTCCCATCTAACATTCAATTAGGGATGTCATGAGAGCCGGTACTTCGGTACCAAGTCGATGCCAAAATTCTGAAAACAGGACTGTACTCGTTTTTGTACAGTACTGTAGGTAGCGGAAATCCAACCTTGACGCGTACGGTACCATAGAAGTGCTCCGCCTCCACTCGTCGAAAAGAAAATCAGCAAAACAGCTACTTTGCGTTCTAGGCGGATTATCAGGGAGTAATACATTCACAAAAAGTAAACAGTTCCGCAGTTCCGCTATTGTCATGTGACATCAGTGGTTCGCTGATAAACATATAATCGCCTGGCATAAGTGAAACAAAATCAGCCTTGAAGCGAATAAAATATGTAGGACTACGTCGCATATTCACGAGCATTCATGTGTGTATGCTGTAATTTGCTACAATGCCTTTTAGCCGACACTTTTTCACCTCGCGCTTGCCGATATCTCCGAGTGCCGACCAGGATCTCAGTGAATGTTTCTATTATTTTCGCCCCGTGGTATCGAAATGAGTATCGAGAACCGTGGAATTTCACTGGTATTTGTATTGACTGCTACATTTCTGGTATCATGACATCCCTATATTCAATATGGCTGTTGGAGTAAAGGGCAGAAGCGAAGGTTTTGCCTGATTCCCCTTAGGGCCCACACCTAGCCTACAACGTGACCAGTGAATGCACTTAAAGGCTCTTGATATGGTGTTACCGTGGTAGCAAGAGCGGGTAGTCATACCGTATCCACCGCTCCTGGTATAATTGTTTTAATGAGTTCAGATAAACCAAAGCCAATAGACTTAAAACCCTACATGAAAAAGCCTTATCTGAGAAGCCCTGTAAGGATGTAATTAACTGATAATCAAACGCGAAGCCCTTCGCCCTGACACACATACACACGTATACCAAAACACACACACAGACACACACTATTGCATTAGCTGTGGCTCTGAGGCTTTTAAAAAAAGATGTGCACACCTCAGAGCATTATTTGGTTGAACCTTACAGCCAGATATCAAATAGGTATTTGGCTTTGGCTCTGTAATGAACACAATGGCTTGTAGTAACAGTGCCGTAACTCTGCAATTTGGAAGGTGGCTATTTGCACGAGAAGGAAAAAAACAGCATGCGTGTTCACATGAATGTGTGTGCATTTAACGTGTTGGGTTGCTACTAAAAGGCTTGTTAAGGCTCCAGCTTTGAATTAAGTGCTGTGGAGCATTGTGCTGTAGTCAGGCTAAATTCTTTGAACCATCAGCACCATGCTATTACACTGCGAGTGTGTGCATGTTTATGTGTTACTTTACAAGAGATTTGTTCTCTTTATTTCTTTTTTCCTTTGGTTTGCTGGGTGTGGAACACATTCTGATGCTTTTGTGTCTCTTGGCCATGTTCTCTACTTGGTGATGAACTGATTGCCTGTATGTCCTATCTACATGCATGCCTCACCAGTTGGGTGGCAGGCTGGTGAATGGATTGGCTGGTCTTTTTGATCTATCGATTTGTTTGCTTCTGTGTTTCCTCCCCCTCTATGTCAAAATGCAAGAAAATTGCATTTAATTGATCTCAGTGGCATTTAAATTACAATTTATCGTCAGAAGAAACAGTACGTTATTAAACTCCGAATTTTCCATGCTGTGCAGAGATGCATTGATGTGTACACAGCCTATTACAACATTTGACAGCCCTAATTCCCAATTAATTAATGGATTGCCATGGCTAATCATTTGTAGACACGCGCAAGAAATCAAACAACCACTGCATGCTATATATCGGCTGTGTTATTAATAGGAACACACATGTATTCTATAGGTATTCATTTCACTGTCTCTCAGAGTTGGATCTTGAAAGCTATAGCAAATCTCCTACACATCAGATTTTCTGGCATCTTACAGTAAAGAAACTGCATGTTCCACATCTTTTACTAAACATAAATGTGTAAAGTTGGATAATTGTACACGGTACAACACACATTCATGCGTTTAGGTATCGACCATTTAGGAATGTGTGGACACTTCTGGAACAATTGATGATTGTACCTTTTACAATGGGCTCGCCATTTGCAACATAATTCAGTGTTTTCTGTGTTTTCAATAGTGTGGCAAAGATGAAGAGGAGAAAGGTTTGGTTTCTTTAATATTGTTTTGTAAGTAGCCATACCACAGGAAGATACAGGGAATATAATCTGTGCACTTTGAAGACAGGGAGGCTCGGTCTCCACACAGAGAGAGAATAGCACTGGCTTCAGACAAAAACATCTGAAGATTAAGAACGGCATCGCCTGTTACATGCCAGGGCAGAACATAATAATGTTGACGCACATCCTCCTGCCCGTCTACCAAGTTGTTGCAACAAGTTGGCCACTCCCACCTGACTAGCGAGAGGCATACGGTCTTGATTCCACTTGTGGAGTCCACTCTTTCATCAAAGAGAGGCATGTTGCCACTAGGGCTGTGGGATATGACACAAACCTCATATTCTGATATAGGCCATTTTATATCCTGATATCGATACATATAGCAGGGTTCCAGACGACTCTTTTCCCCACCTTCGCAGTTTGTTGCACTAGACTAGCACATTTAGGCCTCACCCATTTAAAACAAAATTATTAACAGCATTGCAGAACATGTATTGTTGTAGAACTCGGAGAGGGTGGGCAACCCCAAAACAAAAGAGGTTGTGAATTATTGCTGTTACAACAATTTCATTTTATATTTGTGTTCAACACGGACAATTATGAGCATGTGAACACAGGGTTTGCATCTGCTTTGGCCTTACCGCTCCACGTGACGCTGCGATCGGCTGCAAGTCGCTGCCCTTATGCCATTTGTTTGGTTAGCACAGATGCCTGTGCACAGATGCCCCTGAGACAGTACAGCAAAATAGTAGCAGGGTTTACAATGAAACCTGGAATGACATGCACTGAAATTCATAACAATAACACCTGTGCCAAGTAATACGTGTTAGTCCCCAAGTTGTGATGGACGTGGCAATCCCAGCTGCAAGCAACATCAGGAAGGAGGAGGAACGACAGGTTGTGAAGCACAAGGGACTGGAGGAACATCTGAACCAGATGTGGAAGATGTGGATGTCCAATGTGGTCCCGGTGGTAGTAGGAGCACTAAACTGGGAGAGTGACTCCAGCAGAATCCAGCTACACAATCTGTGGCCTGTCCAGAACAGTGCACTGGTAGGAACAGCCAAGACGCTGCACAGAGCCCTCACACTCCCAGGCCTCTGGTGGAGGAACCGAGGAACGACACACTGCAAGGCATCCACTCGTTACCCATCACCTTGCCACTGAAAACTGGAAGGCGGGATGAGAGGTCAATTCATACATGTATTGTTTTCTGTTCCCGAACATTTGTATTTGTGTTTGACTCCTGTTTCTTTGCGGGCCCACTGTACATCACTATGTGCGTTCTTGACGTTGTCTGTGACAAACGGTTCCCTTTATGCATTTCTCCCCATGCATCCATCCACCTACATCCTCTTCTCTCATTCTGTGATCTTATTTGATCGAAGCACAGTAAATGCTAAATTATTTGGCTGCCATGGTAACCGAGAGCAATAACGTTTATAGCTAACCTACCCTTGTTAATTGCTTTATCGTATCTATTACCATCTCTGTTTCTCTATTATGCGACTTTTCAACGCACGGTGATCTTCCTGTTTGCTGCCATGGTAACCAGCCATCCCTCTCCTTGTCGTCCTGTCTTCATTAGCCCATGTATCTGTCCATCTCACGAACGCACGATGTGGCACACATGGCCACTGACCTTTTAGATTGATACGCTCTTCCATATCCTCATGCATGCCGCATACTGTATCTCCACTCATGTAGAGAGATACTGTAAAGGTCCAGTGATTCCGTGTCGCCTTAGTCATCATGCATGTGTGTTTCCCCTCAACCTTCCTTCCCTTCCTCCAATTGTCTTCTTTCACTCTCTCTAGTTCTCCTGTCGCCGTTCAGTGATGAATTGCAACAGTCCTGTTAGGCAGCCTTCTAATCGACAGGAGGCCGCATGCCGCAGCCAGCATGACATTTCAATAAAGAGGCAGTATTACGTCATTCTGGGATGTGTTTGTGCCACTGTGTGCTTGTGTGTGTGTTGCAATTGCGTAGTCTGGCCGGTCTGTTGTTTCAGTAGCAGTCAAAAGTGCATGTCTACTGAGAGAACAAGTTTCTCTTAGACAGCTAGCTGCCTCTTTATTAATACACAAATACAGACCTTCACTCCAGATGGAAAATATGAATCACTATGGAAGTGTTGCTTTCCCAATTACATTTGTTTTATTACTTATGCTTGTTTCTTAGGATGATACAATTTTTTAAAGTCCCTGACTGATAATATATGTATTTAAATTTCAAAGAAAGTTAAACATGATTAGATTCTAATTAGTTCCAGGTGTGGTGGCAGTGAATTTGCAGACAAGCAAGTCAGCTAAATTCAAAGCACACTAAAACACACTTAAAAAATAGGTATAATGAGAAAATCAATACATACATTTATAAATAATGTGGCAGCTATCAGAAATTATGTTTTACTGTATATAACTCATTATCAGTTTAATTGTAATGTAGTAGGTATGCCAAAGTAAAATGAGCAAACTATATTGGTGTATCAAGATATACCAAGGAAACCAGATATATGTTGTAAGCAGTGTTGGGCAAGTTACTAGCAAGGAAAGTTACTAGTTATTTATTACTCCTTCAAAAAGTAATATTACTTTATTTATTAATGGGTATTAAAAGTAATTATTTATATTACTAGTTACATTACTATATTATGTTCACTATCACTACCCTGTCTCGCCCCTTACGATTGCCAACAAAAAACATTGCCAGACATCTTTACATTTCCAAGATGGCTTTAAATTGCTGGTTATCAGTCTGGAGCAGAGATTACAAAGGGGACATTGATCTCTAATTCGCCTTGGATAACAGCATTAAGTAGAGCAGTAAGGCTTTAACTGTATATTTGTACTGGTGGCAGCACTACTAATTATATTCCATATAACACCAATTGAATTAAACATATATCAGTTGTGCACAGCAGTGGTTGCCAGGCTATTATGCTGTGTTAACTTAATGTTGTTCCTCAACAGATCTGAATCAGGTACTAATGAAGCTCAATCAGAGCATACCAAGTTATATGCCTGAGGTATAGCGGCTTTGATCTGTACCACAACCTATTTTACAGTGCTTTGTATTAATTTGGGTGCAGGCATATTTGTACCTTTACTACAGTATGATCCAGTAATCTACAGAGGACTTGGATGCAGCCATGTTGGTGCCTTTACAGTGTGATAACCTAGAGAGAGGCCTCGTACACTAGGCCAGGCAGTCTACTGTTAACTCTACGTATCGCAGTACTTCTTCACGACTCCGTGATCCATAACCATAACCAGTTACACGTCACACTAACTCACAGATGCTGTAAACACACACACACACGCTCTCACACACACACACACACACACACGCGCTCTCTCTCGCACACATACGCGCTCTCTCTCGCACACATACGCGCTCTCTTTCGCACACACACACGCTCTCTCTCACACACACACACACGCGCGCTCACACGCACGCATGCACACAAACACGTAAACACACACACACATATTAAATAAATAACTTTTTTTTTCCAGAGAACTGACATTTTAAAGTTGAAATAAAAGTTTTACAATTACATGTAGAATAAACATAGTGCACATGTTACAGTAACCTAAATTAAACCTTTGCATTGAAACATTTATGAACAAATAATAACACACAGTTTACATAATACTGTAATAAAAAAAATAAAATAAAGTAAAAAAGTCAAAGAAATTTACAAAGTTTGACATTTCAAACTAAAATAAAATTGCAGCTCCTCGAGGTTCCCACAGTATGAGAACCATAAATGGAAGAGCAACCCCATTTATTTATTGGAATGTAATTGCAAGTAATCCCCCCATCAGAGCATTTGGTTGGCTGGATGGTCATTCGCCCAGCACACAAAAAGCACTCAATATATTAATATTCTACACTGAGATCACAGAACTGTACATGCACAAGCACACACACTCACACGCACACACACGCACACACACGCTCTCAAACACACAGGCACACATGCTCTCTCAGACACATACACACACAGTGGATGTGAAGGAAGGCACTGCACTTTAATACTCATGTTTTATTAGTCATAAACTATACAGGCGAGAAACCAAGCCAAAAAACCTTTTCCTGATTTTACCCTTTTTGGATAGAAAGAGCTCTCCTGAGTGTTAGCAGCATCGATTCAGCTCAATTGAATTCAGTGCTTCACTGGCAAAAGATGCAAAAGATGCTGCCAAATATTTAAATACAAATAATCAACATGTCTGTGAAGGTAAGCAGTTTGTGTTTGTGTACGTGTGTGTGTGTGTGTGTGTGTGTGTGCGTGTGTGTGTGTTTTTGTCCAAGTGGGTGGGCATTGTACTAACCATAATCGGGGGTGGGAGGTGGAAAACTGATCAATCTCAAGAGATGAACGATCTGTCTCTACACACACGTGCCTATAGAGCGTCATTAGATATGCCTTATTGGTGAAAGCTAAATATAGACTACTCTTACCCGGATACATTCAGATATGAAATTATTCAAATTGAGTCAATATTGTGGTGTTTTGCATCCTTCTCAAACATTAGCTCAAACAACTGGGCCTTACTTTTGTGAAATACTTGCGCATTTAGGCCTACACGTTTCTCAGTGGATAATTTATTCAACCGAATAGGTCTACATGTTTGACAGCATGTTTGAAAGCATTCAGTAGGCAATTGCTTTCATTGGGTAGGCTAAATTCATCTTGATTGGCTTCATTGCTTTTAGAGAATTATTTCACAACTTTGTAGGCTCCTCTGTATCAATAAGGTGCTCGTGTCCGGCCGCTTGCATCAATAAATTAGACTCGTTTTCTGGATATAGTGCAGCAAGTCCACTAGCTCGCAGTACCTTTTTGTGGCCGTTTCTGTTCAGTAGACTAAGCATTCCTGTGTCCCTCCTATGTTTCCCTCAACTATGTGTGGGAAAATATGCTCTGGTCTAGAGCTTAGAGTTGCCCCAGGCATCCAACTTAATGAATAAGGCAGGCTGGTCTAGAAAAATAGTGTAGCTTTATTACAACAAGGCTAAAAGCACAAGGCTCACACAACCGTATCAATAAAACAACCTGTACTAAGCAATACGTTGATGATAAAATAATGCACCACGGGGCAGGATTACCAACCCTTATAATAACAATTACAATAGCATTACACGACACAATATTAGCCCGGGTACCAGTCTCCCAATGACGAAGCTAAAACAGCACAGCAGTACATATCAAACAAAAAGACATGCAAAAATAAAAAAAGGTAACAATAGCTTCAACACAACTCCGTCTATATAAACAAAAGAAAAAATGCATACAATACAACAATCGGAAGGCTAATGTCCCCGGTAGAAATATTGCAGGCAAAACCCTGTATAGGTTACCTGACCCAAAACTCTAATAGACAAATGGTGCTCCGAACCCCAGGCACTAATATCATCAAACGTAAAACCTATATCTTCTAAGTCATAATAAAATAAATGATATACAGTACTAAAACCCCCGGGAAAAACAGTGGCTACCACCAACAGCAGCCTAGGCGGTGTCTACTTCCTTCTTTCCCCCCCACAGTCTACAGCGGAATGCGCCGGAGCCTTCCACAGAACCACTACGGGAAACATTTAACAAATATTACCACAGTTGCAGATGCACAAATTTACAGTATACACATAATAATAAATACCTCCAGCAGATGCTGTAAATGCGTACCAGGACCTTGAGGTGTCGGCAACTTGAGGTGAGACGAGAGCAAAACAATAGTTCGCTCATGCACATTCAGGAGCCTATATTACGCTGCCGGCCCAATTGTCTCCGACCTCCCACCTGATCTTAAGGTCGTACTTGCTTTAAGGTCATACCTGCTACATATGCTACAGACGTAGGCCTAGGTATAGCCGTCTCAATTTGAGGTACCCGTGCGTCAGCGATGCGCTGGCTGCCGTGGCCATAACTTAGCTAACTTAAAATGATCTTCACAATGTCTCCTCATGATGTTGTACTAGGCATTAGCCAAACATTTAACATAAAAGTTTGTAGCCTACTTGTAATATGATAAATATTTACCCCTCGCAGTCCCGGAACATCTTATCTTTCATGGTGTGTGTTAATATGCTATGAATCAGCCCGAAAGTTCAAATGTTATATGAAATAGCCAACATGCATTAGGCCTAAGTCTAGGCTACAGGGAGACGGGCATGACAATCATATAGGCTGTGAAAGCTCTGTGTGTTAGAACAATACAGGAAATATTAATGTCATACAGGCACCAATAGCCTATGAAAACATGATTAGAATACGCTAGGAAGCTGTGGATACGAGGCGCGGCTGCACCCCTACTTCCAACGTCCATGGTAGACACGCTATGGATGTCACGACAACCAATACTTCGGTACCGAGTCGATGCCAAAATTCTGAAAACATGACAGTACTCGTTTTTCGTAGGTACCAGGAGATGGCAGCAAGTGCAGCTGCAGCTCCGCCTCGAATCTTCCGAAAGAAACACAGCAAATGCCTTGGAACTTTCCAGCAAAGCTTTACCGACGGAGTAGAACGTAAACCGCTGTTCCGCTGTGGTCTTATGACATTATATTGTTTGTTATGATGGTTAAAACTAATTTAATTGCCTTGCGAAAGTGAAACAAAATCAACCTGGAAGCGAATAAAATACAGGCATTTCGCATTATTGTGTTCATTCACGTAGTGAGTGTATGGTGTAGTTTGCCCAAATTAATTTTAATTATCGCTTCTTCGCGTCGCGCTTGGCGATTCAAGAGTGCCGATCTAGATCTGGGTGAATGTTTACGCAAACTATGAGCCCTGAGCGGTAAGGCAAGAGGCTTGTCATTTATTTCAATGAGCACCGGACATTAGACCATGATGTACAGACATTGTACAGTAGCCTATATCATCCCTATTGCACATAGAAAAACGAATCCAGGTTCAGAAGAGCTGACAAATGACTTTATCTTTGTGTGTGTAATA